>PVJN01024193.1:0-31423 GCA_004026805.1 Lasiurus borealis | reverse complement strand
ACCTACTTCCATTGCCACATAAATTAGAATTCATAACAAAGAAAAGGAAATGAAAGGTTGAAAGATTTTTTTAAAGTTATTTTGTTGATGTTTCTACTATAAAAAGCCCTGTCAAATTCTCTTTTGCAATTTTTTATAATGTAGATGTCTCTTCACTCTGCATTATTTTTAGGAATATATTTCTATGTTAATTTTACTGCGGAGTTAATTGACTTAAGGAGGGAGCAACTAAAAACCTACCTTTAAAAATGCAATTCTTTAACTTGAGGGTGTGAGCGTGTGCAAATAAGTGGGCTTCAGGGTAATATTAGTGATTATCCCGGTTTTATTTGACAATCAAATTAAATAAAAATTATAAGATTAAAACACATACGCATTACTTATAACACTGCATTTCTTTACAGTTTCTCTCCTGTTTTAACTACAAAACAATAGGAACATTTAGCAAAGTGGAAATAATTAAGACCATTAAGAATTATGGAGACAGAACCATTTATATTCACCTGTTCAATAAAAATGTGTTAAATTCTTGCTTATTGCTGGAGAATAAATAATCTCCCTATCTGTTTAAAATGAAAAGCTTTGCTCTGTCACAGAACCTTCCCCAAACAGAAATCTGCGAGTATTCAAGGGCCCTGGGAGACATTTTCCAAACTGCTTCACTGGGTGAACTTGACCTTCTGGGCAAGATTCTCATATTTGTTCTTGGCGAGAAAAGGAATATGAACATTTTTCCCTGCTGTTTCCTTTATACTGTGTAACATTTCAGTGACCCGAGGCGGTGTCGTTTATTCTCCCTTCTCTTAACACAAGCCTGTTTTTCTGTTTCCTTTTAAGTAAAAACGTAAAGGTCAGGTTATCGTTTCACAAAATGCTCCATTCTGCGAAGGTCCTTCCAGCTTCTCTCACCATAGTATGCTTTCACTAAGTATTTCATAACTCATTTCAATGGGAGGCATTCTGGAAGGGAACACAGGAAAACACCTCCTCAAGTAACTAATTATTTTTTTAAAACACAAGGGGATTGTAATTATAATGCCTGTGTTATTTAAAAGCGGAACGAGACAATTTGCATCTTGAAACATCTATTGTAATTGGGAAGAGAAAAAAATAGGCTGCTGAATAAAACAGCAACTCAAGGAAAGGCAATTTAGTTGGCCTTTTATCTTCTTGATTTTCAAGATATAAATGAAAAAAAAATGCAAACTTGGCCTTTGTGATAAAAACACAAATATAAAAGAAAATCAAAATCTTGCCTTAGAACAGTGGTTCTTAATCTTCCTAATGTAGCGACCCTTTAATACAGCTCCTCATGTTGTGGTGACCCTCAACCATAAAATTATTTTCGTTGCTACTTCATAACTTTAATTTTGCTACTGTTATGAATCATAATGTAAATATCTGTTTTCCGATGGTCTTAGGCAACCCCTGTGAAAGTGTAGTTCGACCCCCAAAGGGGTCACGACCCACAGGTTGAGAACCATTGCCTTAGACTATGAAGAGGATCAGAATTAGTGACCCCAAAATGTGCCACAGTGGCCAGTGGATTGTTTTGAGCTCCAGGCACATAAGAAAAAAGTTTACTTCTTCCTGAACCACTTGAAAGAATGGTGATGGGACTTGAGGCCCAGAAAGAGAGCTATTATCAGAGAGAACTTTTTAACTGAAAGGCCTGCTTGGCAAAGCAGACATCCTATTACCAAATTTCTGCTTTTCTTACCATCTTGTGAATTACTCTCCTCACCTCTGAAGCCTTCAATCCTTATCTTATTCTTTGGCATAAATGGCAAGCTAGTCTCAATTGCCTGGATATGCTGAGGTTTCAAATTTTTATGGGGCTTCCTTCCATATGGAGTTACATTTGTTTTTCTTCTGTTCATCTGTGTTATGTCAATTTAATTACTAGATCGGCCAAAGAAGCTAGAAGAATGAAAGAAAAAAATTTCTGCCCCCTACACCTATTTCTAAGCTTATTTTAATAAGCGGTGATATTTTCATGGGACTAAATAAATAAAATCAATTAGTATTAGTATTAGTATTTACTTTTATTATTTTATTTCCCCTTAGTTTATATTTCAGAGAGTTCAATTGATTAAAAATAAAAGACTTTGTGAAAAAGTATTCCATGTCCTTAAATCACGTCCTTAAATTGAGAAGCAAAGTGCTAAGGGAATAAGAACAGAGTTAAGAGACTTGCTTTCCAATCTCTGCCTTTTTTCAGTTTGTTCTCTGTCAATTTGGGAAACTGCATCACTTTATTTTAACATTATGAGATAATGCATGGGACCATACTGTGCAAAGAGGAAATTGCTATTAAAAAAATCAAGTCCTTGATTTTAATATTGCAGATTTAAAGGCTTACAAATCAACACAGGAAGAACATACTTATGATAGATGGTGATAAAAGTGAGTGAGATAGTTCCATCATGTCTATTCAGAAGAGCTCTGAATTTATCTGGTTTTCTTACACACTGGCATTGCTTTTCTTTTTTCTTTTCTTTCTTTTTTTCCCTTCTTTTTTTTTGTACTGGAGGAGAGGAGGTTATGTTACAGTCCTAGTCTAGACCAACTAACTCCCAAGACCTCAGTTTTCATAAACCATTCAGTGGAAAGGTATTAAGGAGGTCCGGATGAGAATACTTCTTAGCATTTTTTTCCCAAAATGATAGCAGTATTTGCTTGATTGAAAACTCTTGCGAATTATATTGGCTCCAATATAATAGATTATTTTGTGAAAAATGAAATCTTTCAGTCAAATCAACTTTGGCGCATATTGCCAACACACTGCGAAGATTCCACTTTGAGAACTAGAGTCGGGTTTGCCAGTTGTGTTCACAGATTACAAAGGCAGATAGATATCTGAGTGACAATATATCTGCCTCCTGATTTGCAGCCTATATGTTTTATTCCAAAGAAATGTTTCACACCATCACAGGAAAATATGAAAAGTTGTCATTTCCGGATAAGGGTAATAACACAATAATCACTATGATTATGTCTGTTTGTACTGCTGTTGTCATTGCTTGACAATCTAATCCAAATTTTCCAGCCTAGATGTTATTTAAAAATCACCACAGCCTCGGGAGGTGGGTTATTATTATGTCTGTTTTACATAAGAGGATCCGGAGGCTGAGAGCGTTGGCAGTGTCGAGAGAAGGGAAGAGATGCTTGGCCAGATGCAAGCTCATCTTGATACTGAGAAGGAGGAATTAATAGGAAATGGCACCTGCATTTGAAAGTCGCATATAAATATCCCAGCCCAGCCATCTTCCAGTTCCGGGGACCTCAATAATTCCTTAATTTGTAGACTACTGAGATATAAATTAAAGTATTCCCACTCAGTCCATGGAGATTATGTTTAGAGGGGCACACACAGGTACATTTAATTTCATCAAGTTCGTTAAAAAAGAAGGAGAAATCCTAACCAGTTTGGCTCAGTGTGAGTCGGCAGACTGAAGGGTCTCAGGTTTGATTCCGGTCAAGGGCACATGCCCGGGTTGCGGGCTTGATCCCAGCTGGGGGGCGATCAGAAGGCAGCCAATCAATGATTCCCTGTCATCATTGATGTTTCTATCTCTCTCTCCCTCTGCCTTCCTCTCTGAAATCAATAAAAATATATGTTTTTTAAAAAAAGGAGAAGTGGAGGAGGAGGAGCAGAATGAGGAGAATGAAGATGACATAGATAAAAACATCTCCATTTATGGCATATGCCCAAAGCACATGTCTTCCCTGTAAGACAAAGCCTACTGAACAACTAGTGAAGACTCCTGATGCCTTGCTAGGTGGAAATAGTAGGAGAAGCTTTATGAAGTCCCACCCTGCCTCTCTCCTCAAGTTGTTCTTGATCTAGAGGGCTAAACAGAGGTATCCTGGCAGAGAAATGCTGTACTACCTATACTAATAAAAGGGTAATATGCTAATTAGACCATGTTGACAAGACATCTTCCAGTGAGCCAGACCTCCTTCTGGACAAAGCCATGGTGGCAGGAGCAGAGGCAAAAGCTGTCAGGGTGATCAAGCTGGCAGGGGAGCAGTTAGGGGCAATCAGACTGGCAGGGAAGGGTGGTTAGTGGATCAGGCCAGCAGGAAAGCGCTGTTAGGGGCAATCAGGCTGGGAGGCAGAGGCATTAGAGGTGATCAGGCAGGCAGACAGGCAGGTAAGCAGTTAGGAGCCAGCAGTACTGGATTATGAGAGAAATGTCCCGGATTGGAGAGGATGCAGGCCAGGCTGAGGCCCCCCTCCTCTCCTTCCATGCATGGATTTCATGCACCAGGCCTCTAGTTCTCTATAAGAGTTAATTGGATACAAATAAAAGTCCCAAGTTCCAGCCAGGACTGGCCAAGTTGCTTTCACATGAGATTTAATAGTCCTGGCATTCCCGATAGATAGAACTCACAATTACCAGGAATACCAATAACCCACAGCCTGTTGCCACTGAGATAGTAACAAGATGTTGGATGGGATAGAAGCCCTTCCTTTTTCTTTCCTACTCTCCCTCCCCTTGAGCCAACCATGCACCCCGGTTTAAAGAGTACTTTGTGGGTTCCTAGGAAATACGATGAATGGTGCACGGCAAGATCATCGCATAAAATGTGCTGATTGATTACAAACAGATTTCATTTGCCACATTTCCTTTTATCAAAAGATACTTGGAGAGAACAAAATGGAAGAGGGGGTACTACATTAAATAGGGTCTACACTGCACCTGAAGGTAGAAAATGGGTGTTTTTTGTTTTGGGGGGTTTGGTTTTTTGGGTTTTTTTTTTTTTTTTTTTTTTTGCTTTTTGTTCTTTTACCTTTTAGTGGTGACTGATTAAGGACTGCTCATGCTTTAAAAATGAGATGAAATCCAGCCCCTGGTCTTTATTATGAGGAAGATATATGCCCCTCGTGCATTCCAGCAGTTGGGCAATTTTAAGCTCCGCAGACATAACAGTGATGTATGCTGTATTGCCAAACAACACGGTGAGTGTCTAAAACACCGTGAACAGTCTTATTGCCCTGAAATGATACCATCTAATATTAGATTGTAACTCAGTGACTGAACCTGCCGGCCTATCCCGGTGCGGAATATGAAAGCCGAAGCCGCTTGATTTTAATATCTCACAGGGAAGAAATTGTTCTTCATTCCCACACTGAAACAGACAACGTGTTACAAGTAAATCTGGATGCCACGAAAACGGAAACCACAACGTATCAGGCACTTTCATCAACAGCAGAGACGCGTCCGCCCTTTGGAACGGGGCATCAGAACGCCAGTCCAATTCATTCAACCTGGCAGGGTCCCCTGAGCCTTGTGAGTGACAGCTGGGTGGGATCTGAGGGTCCCCGGATTCTCAAAGGAGAGAATATCAGATGCACCTTTCTGCTATGTTTGGAAAACTCTGGGAAGAAAGCAGCTTTTACCGAATTCTCAGCACTGCTGTACGGGTTCCTTTTAATCAACCATAATTCCCATAAACCCTCTCAGTCTCCTCCACACTTGATGTTCACCGTTCAAATTTCAGACATCGATCCTTCAAAGGTCCCAGGGGGCTGACAGCCTTAGTTTCCATGGCCAGGATGCCACCTCTTGTGTCTCCTGAGTAAAGGGGATGTTATGCTTCCATGCTTCAGCCTGTCCCTGACATAGCAAATGGGAAACCACTAGGTAGATTGGCCCGGAATAAGGGGTTCTCAGGCATGGGACTCTCAAATGCCAAATCCAGGTCATTTTAGGTTAAATCAGGATGGTTAGCTACTATATCCTTAGGTGAGGATCCTGCCCACCAGATCACCTTCACCCAAGTTGAATCTGGTTTAACTGAATATGAAAGAGAGTGATTCATGGGGAAAGGAAGCCACCAAAGAGTGGCATGAAGCTGGATTTATGGACTGATTGTATTCTATGAAATCTAGATTTTTATACCTGACAAAATCACCCCCTTCAGATTTCAACTTCATCACACCTGCACTAGGAGAGTGCATGGGGAAGGCCTTGATCTTGCCTGATTGTCCTAGTACAGTGGTACCTCGAGATACGAGTTTAATTCATTCCATAACCTTGAGGTGTGAGAAACTATGAGACGCTGGAGTCGTGGTAAACTGGTGGATCCTATGCAGCCAGCCAATCCACACAATTACTCCTATCTCAAATGTTGCTCGTATTTCAAAGCAAAAATCGCTTGCTCAATGGCTCGTATCTCAAAAATCTCATGTGTTAGGGCATTCGTATCTCGAGGTACCACTGTACATGTGATTGCTGAAAATGAGTCCTTATTCTCATAAGTCTTCCAGGATATAGACTAAATAGGATCTGGGAAAGAAAAACACACACACACAAAAGACCAAATAACAGCCTATTGGTTTAATTCTTTACCAATCACTAAAGATTAAGTTTGAAAGTGGCCCTTCAAACCTGTTTATCCATTTGAAGACCTAAATTGCTGGAAGCCAGTTCCAGCATGTCATAATTGCAAGAGTTTCATCAAAAGGTTGATGGAACTTGGGGACTCAACAAGGGCTGAGTCACATATGTTGTCACCTGTTGGGATGGCTGAAGGCACTTCCCCCAAACCTGAATAGGATGACTGTTTGCCGTCAGGCAGCTCAGGGCATCTTAATCTACACCTTATTGCTTCCTACTGGCCAAACACCTGAACAGCCCTAGGCTATTCCCCTTCTGACAATGCTTCTGTAGGAAACCCTACCCTTTGAAGTGTTTATCTCTACCTTGCCTTAAGACAATGTGTGTTAATAAAAAGCAATAATAAGTTCTCCTGAGACAAGGAGAACATAGCTCCTTCAGCTAAGCTTCTCTAACCCTCAATGCCTTTCAAAATTATCTTTCATCTCCGAACTCCTATTTAATCTATGCACAGCCTTTCTCCAGATTTCAGAACCCTTCCTAATGCTGGAACGAGAGCCTCGGCACTAAATTTATTTCAGCTAAAATTAAGCTGCCTGGGCTATAAACCTCATATAATTTTTATTTAAACCAAAGCTTCATTTTAGCCACGTCTTTATAGAGGTGAGTAAAAATTTGATTCTTCTTCCTGTAGGTCTAACACAGCCAAGGCCAAAAGAAATAATTACAAGCTGCCAGCTAACCAAAATAAAGAGGTACAGAATTACCAATATCCATCGACTCCAGAACATTCAGTATTGGGTTATTTTTGTTTGTTTGTTTATTTGTTTTTGTAGGGTCTACACTACTTTCAAATATCTAGAATAGATTTTTTTAAAATACTCTTCATGCAAATCACAGTTATTGAGCCAACACATTACCAAGCATGAAGATATTTGGAAGGACTAATGAAAGTTTTTATAATTGGAAGTCTGTATGTTGTAACGGAAGCCATCATCATTCAAATACAGTTCTGAAGGAACAACACAGAAAATCGGCAAAAGTTAATCATTAGGGAGGGCATAAAACATAATCAGTTGGAAAATTATTGTTCTAATACTTTTATATTAGTAAATGTCCTCTGGTACACATACATAGTGCATCAATTTGAGCCTGGCATTGTTTTTGGGAAACACACACACACACACACACACAACTCGAAAGCTACATTGATTGTTGAGATCCTTCTACTACTTTCCAAATTAATTTACCAAAAAATAAAAAATAAAAAAGCAAGACCATGCGGGAATAAGTCCATGCACATATTTCCTTTTTCTTAAAGAGATGCATCGTTTCTGCCCAGATGGTTCCGTTACCTCCAGGAAAAACACAGTGAGGACCAAGAAGAGCTGGAGGAGGACGAGGAGGAGGAGGAAGAGGAGGAGGAGGGGGAGGACAGGAGGACGCGCTTACCTGCCACGGCCACCTTCGCCGTGCGGCTGACGATGGACCCCGAGTCCCCCAGGGCCGCCTCGCACTGGTACAGCCCCTCGTCCGGCTTATGGTGCCGCGAGTGCAGGACGTTCTGGATCCACAGGGACCCGTTGGGCAGCTGCTGCTTCCGCTCGTCCGGGCCCACGGCCAGGGGGACGCCGTCCTTCCTCCACCTGATGAGCGGGGCGCCCCGGTCGGACTCGGCCGAGCAGTTCAGCAGCACGTTTCCCCCGCGCGTGGTGACGGCGTCCGCGGGCTCCGACACGAAGCGGAGGGACGTGAAGGCCTTGATCTGGAAGCCTGGAAGCAGAGGGCCGGAGAGAGGAGGTCAGTGACGCGGAGACGGCCAGGATGTGCGCCTGCCTTTGTGCGGCTGCTGGTCATCGCCACCCCAGGATGGGGATGTTTTCCCGTTGTTTTTAGGAAAGGGAGGGGGAGAGAGAGAGAAACATCCAGGTGAGAGGGACACCTGGATGGGCTGCCTCCCGCCTGTGCTCTGCGCCCTGTGCCAGGGACTGAGCCTGCAGCCCAGGGTGGTACCCTGGACCCTCGGTCCCTGGGCCCCTGTTCTGTCCACTAAGTCAGCCTGGATACGGCTTTCCTGCTTTTTCTTTCTAAAACTCTTTGGAAAATGCCCCCGAATCAATGAAACTGAGAGTCAAGGATTTAGTATTAAAGAAGCAAAAAAAGGGACCCAATGAAAGTAGCCACAGTTCATGAAAGAATGGGCCCGACATTGGAATTAATGTGGAAAGTTAAGAATTTATACTAATCTAGGCATGCAAATCATCACGTATCCAGTCAGTACTTGCGAATGTAGGCAGGATCAACTAAAATTTTCCAAGTGAATCTAGGTATTTTAAAGTAGGAATGGCCAAAACCGGTTTGGCTCAGTGGATGGAGCTTCGGCCTACGGACTGAGGGGTCCCAGGTTCTATTATGGTCAGGGGCATGTACCTTGCTTGCGAGCACATCTCCAGTGTGGGGTGTGCAGGAGGCGGCTGATCGATGTCTCTCTCTCTCATCGATGTTTCTGACTTTCTGTCCCTCTCCCTTCCTCTCTGTGAAAAATCAATAAAATATATATTTTTTAAAAAAGTAGGAATGGATAGTAGTTCAGTAGCTCAGATTTCGGATACTATTCCTATCTCTTCATTCTGATTATAGCATCCATTGGTTTGAAAAAAAACCTACTCAGACAGGGTGTTTTATTTATAACAACAACAAAAAACAACTCTGAGCAGAGTGGGGAATGTTATTTAGAGCAAAGCTCAGGTGGGTCTTAAAACAGGTGAGTAATCCCACTGGCAGAAACAAGTCAATAAAGCTACTGCCTAAATCACACGTCCCCGGTGCGTCCTAATTTCCAGCCAAATGTTGCTCAAAGCCAGGAAACCTAAGTGAGTGTTAGAGTCGGAATCCCCCCATAAACGGAAGTGAGCGTAAGAAATCACCAGGAGAATGGAAAGTCACGTAAGAATCCTGAGCGGGTGAAACAAGCATAATTAAGGAACATTCTTTTCCGTCTGACAGACTGGCATTTGGCAGAACGCTGGTTTGGCAAATCAAAGACTTTGAGGATGTTTCAGGGGGTCGTTGGGCACATGCTTTGCTCAGACATGTGCATACCTGAATCATGCGAGTTAAATTACTTTCCCTTTCATTTTTAAGCATCTCTGGGGGCGGGGGATTCCGCAGTGTCCCTTGGTATCTTGTCTTCAATATTTAATCATGCTTCCACTCTCACTGAATTGTCTTGATTCTATTTAATCCCATTTCCCCCGAATCACTTAGTGTGAAAATGCAGAGGAGCTAGATATGTCTTTGTAAGAGCCCTTTAGACTTGGGAAGAAGCATTTAATGTTATTTTAAAGAGCATTTCATTTTATTTAAAAAAATACCCGCTAAAACATATATTAGTCTTCTTCTTCCTCCCCCCTTCTCCAGAATAACAATCTAACTTCACTCGTTTCCATAATTTTTCTATAATGGAGACAATTTGTGGTTGTACTTTATATAAACTTTTTATTTTTCTATCATTTAAGACAGGCATCTAAACTGCTTATAATCAATACTCCCATCAGGAGTATTAGTTCTACTGGATGGAAGTACTCCTCGCTTTGTATACCGTACTTTCCAATGAAGACTGACTGTCACTGCTCCTCCGTTTGCACACCAAAATTTCCTAAGCCTTCTCTCTGAAGGCTGTTATTTTACTCCTTCTGTTGAGCCTTCCCCAATGACTTGCATGATTCATCCTCTTACACTCATTGCATCCAAAGAGGCCATTCACCCAAAGAAAGCAGCTGGAACTTCGGTCAAATTAACATCACTTGTAAAATAACAGTGAGCATGGAAGTCCGCCATAAATGACATTGGTAACTAGCCCGAGAGATACAGCCTGCCTCCCTCACTGGCCAATAAACTCCTCTCCCCACAGACCCTGAGAGGGTAACTCACCCAGGTACAGTGGTAGCTGGAGATATGATTGCCCTAACATACGAGATTTTGAGATACGAGCCGTTAAGTGAGCGATTTTTGCTTTGAAATACAAGCAACAGTTGAGATAGGAGTAATCGCGCAGATTGGCCGGCTGCACATGACCCACCAGTTTACCACGACTTGAGTGTCTCATAGTTTCCCACGCCTCAAAGTTACAGAACGAATTAAACTCGTATCTCGAGGTACCACTGTATTACCATCCATTCTAGGGAAAAGTAGGAAATTAGGAGACTGAGTATTTAGCGCTTGGTATGTGTTTAATACTTAAAGAGCTGTGATCCAAATACATCTTTTAAGTCCTCATCACATGGGTTCCTTCATCTATAACATAAGGCCCCTGAATTCTCAATTCAACAGCCAGTTTGGACAGCAACCCAACAACCAGGCTGGGTGGAAGGCATCCATGAACCCAGTTGGGAGTTGACTGAAATGCAGGCTGAGTTTGCTGTGAATGCCTCCCCCATCTCCACAGGATATCTCGTTTATAAGAAGAGAAATAAGGTAGTAACCTCCTAGCTTGAGATACACCAAGCACAGCAAAACAGAAAGAAGTTCTAGCGACAATGAATGCCAAGGCATTTTACTAGAGCGACACTTGCTATTTCTGTACAGGTCGCCTTCATAAGGTAGAAGCAAATTGCAAGTTCAAGACCGAGCAACTCTACTGAGAAGAAGCACTGACTACTCTTCTGCTCTTCCTGGGGACTCCGTCTCTAACAACCGGCTCCAGCTGAACACCTTATTTATGTCAGAGAACACGCGGTTCATTTGACGCAGCTGCTTCCGACAGCATGGTAACGAGCATCTGTGCCCATTATCACAAATAAAAACTCCCTCCGTCTGAAACGAGGGCGTGATGACAGTTCGCAGTTCCGCGAGTCATAATTTCGGCAAGTTAAGTAAAGATTAACTGTTCCTCAATACAATTACCCCGGCGGTTGGCTGGCAGTGTGAGCTGTGCACTCCCCAACAATTACGTTTGGAAACCCCAGCTCTGGAATAAAGATACCGCGCTGCTCTGAGTGACAAGCTTTACCCACTGAGCTCTCAGAAAAGGCTAACCCAAACACGTGGATCCTGTTGGGACATTCCAGATACACCTCTGATCGTTCCCCTCTTAAAGGGCCAGCCCCTGTTAGACACAAGCTGCCTCCAACCTCTGCGGACCTATTTCCAAAATACCCCGCTAATGATGGGGCAAATGAGACATTTTGCGGGGAATTAGCAATCTAAATCGGTGCCAGTAACCTAATGCACATTCCTGTTAGCCTATAGAGTGGCACCTTGAGATACGAGTGCCCTAACATACGAGATGTTTGAGATACGAGCTGTCGAGTGAGCGATTTTTGCTTTGAAATACGAGCAACAGTTGAGATAGGAGTCATCGCTTGGATTGGCCGGCTGCACATGACCCACCAGTTTACCTCGACTCGAGTGTCTCATAGTTTCCCACGCCTCAAGGTTACGGAACTGTCCCAACTCGAGGGTTAAGTCAACGAGGACCCTAGAGGGGGAGAGGGGATGAAAGGGACAAGAGACACAAGGAATGGAGACAAGACAAAGTTCTGATCAAGTCTTGTTTACTCAACAGGAGTTCGGGGTATTTATAGGTAGAAGAAGGAATGAGGCCCAGCCCTTAGGGCAAAACACCTGTTCTAGCCCTTAAGTTGAAACACCTGGCCTAGCCCTTAAAGCAAAACACCTGGCCTAGCCTTTAAGGCGAAACACCTAACTTACGGGAAAGAGATAGGGTTTGTGGTAATAGAAACCTAGCCCGAGGTTAGTGCTAACGTGGCTGAAGCTTACTACACAATGGCTGTCAAGCACAACAAGTTTCCCACACGGAACGAATTAAACTCGTATCTCCAGGTACCACTATAGTCTAGTCACTGCCCCTTTATAATTACCTGGTCCTGCAAGACCTGTTTACCTAAGTACTACCCCCATTTTAGAGAGACCACAAGCATGAACATAACCAGCAGACGGAGCTATAAGCACTGGAGCCAGGCCAGGCCTGGAGGTGTGGTCTCAGGATCCCCATCCCATCACACGGGGCTTTTTGCAAAGCCAGTGAAAGGTCCGGAAGTATGACCCATATTTGGGGGACAAAGAAACCAAAGGGCATAAAGGGAGAGCTTCCTCCACATTGGTTTGCTCAGGATTTGGATAGAAACAGTCTCCCTGAGTCACTGGACCAGCACATGTGAAACATCTGAAAATAAATGGGTTTTTCCTAGGTCTCCAAGCACTTGTGTGTGTCCTTCTGTCGCCTGGTAAATTCTGTAGCACTAATACCTCACACTAATTTAGAGTTTTCCCTGGAGGCAGTTTGCCTACCAGTATGCCTATCTTAATATGAAATGATTGTGTCAAAGTGTTTCATCCAAGAAACCAGTTGAAATCAACTACACTGATTGAATGCACGAACGGAGAAAGAGATGATAAAACTGAAGAAGACAAAGAAGTAGAGCTTCTGGATCAAAAAGCTGTGGCTGGAATTTGGGTACAGTGGTACCTCAAGATACAAGTGACCTAACATACGAGATTTTTGAGATATAAGCCATCGAGCGAGCGATTTTTGCTTTGAAATACGAGCAACAGTTGAGATAAGAGTCATCGTGCAGATCGGCCGGCTGCACACGACCCACCAGTTTACCTTGACTCTAGCGTCTCATAGTTTCCCACGCCTCAAGGTTATGGAACAAATTAAACTCGTATCTCGACCTAACTATCAGACATAACATGGCCAGAGGATATTCCAAGTTCATGTTAATTACCCAGAGACAGAAAAGACATTTAATGTATTTTAGGAACTCACCAAAAGGATCAAACAACTGTTTGAAATGTTTCTGCAAGCTTAATTCCCTCTTGCGCTTGCTCTCTTTACGGTCCTCTTATTAATTTCAAAGACCTTCCAGCCACAGAGGCAGACTACCTGGGATGGTTTTTTAAGGTCTGAAATTTTATCTACTGTATCAAACATTGTTAAAAATTCTGAGAAACAATGCCCCACACAGTCAGAAATTCCTTTCCAAGTCTACAACGTCAAAGCTTTTGGTTAAAGCAAGAAAAGCTAAAACTGAAATTTATGAAAAGTAACATGAAAGTAAAAAGAGGCTCCTGCAAAGATTTTAAGATTAAAAAAACTGTCATATGAATCCCCGCCGAACTTGCGAGGCATAATTTTCTCTTTCAAATTACACAAACTTTCTCTTGGCACTGCTGGGAGATTTTGATGATTCCCCAAATCTTGTGATCAACCCAGAAAACTTTGCCATTGTTATTTCTTAGAGATAGAGGCTACTGTATCTGCTTCTCTTGAGATAAAATAAAGAGAGCTCCACTGAAGGAAATTTAAATTATTTTATGGGTGATGGAATAGCATTAATATTCAATTCATTGAACATCAACTACACATGCATTGTAACTTTGAACTTCTGCCCCAGCAAAAGCCAGTAATGCTTGTGAGGCTTTGCAATGAAGTGGGATTTTAAAAAACACAAAACACAAATAGCAGGAATTAAGAGAACTCCTAACTATATGCCAACCTTGCTGGGTTTAGAATAGCCTATATAATATGATAAAGAGGAAATATGCAAATTGATCATCACTCCAACACACAAGATGGTCACCCCATGTGGACACAATAGGCCCGCCCACAAGATGGTAAGCAGGGAAGGGCAGTTGTGGACAATCAAGCCAGCAGGAGAGGGCAGTTGGGAGAGACCAGGCCTGCAAGGGAGAGCATTTGGGGGTGATCAGGCCTGCAGGGGAGGGAAGTTACAGGGGCCCATGCTGGCAGAGGAGGGCAGCTGGGAGGGACCAGGCCGGCAGGGGAGGGGAGTTGAGGACAACCAGGCAGGCAGGGGAGGGCAGTTTAGGGGTAACCAGGCCAGCAGGGGCGGGCAGCTGGGGCAACCAGGCCAGCAGAGGGCCATAGGACCAGCAGGAGAGCAATTAGGCATTGATGAGGTTGGCAGTGGAGTAGTTAAGGGGTGATCAGGCAGGCGAGCAGTTGGGAGCCAGCAGTCCTGGATTGCAGTTGGGAGCCAGCAGTCCTGGGTTGTGAGAAGGGTCCCAAATTAGAGAGGATGCAGGCTGGGCTGAGAGACACCCCCCCTCTACCACTACCATTTCATGCACTGGGCCTCTAGTCAGTATATAAATTCTGAAATAGTCATTTCACAACTATGCTCTCCCACTGTGCACAGCAACACGGCCTGAGAACTTGTTAGGAAGACCTGGTCTCAGGTCCCACCTCAGCCCTACAAACCAGCAACTCTGGAGGTGGAAGCGCACAGAATTAAGCATCTTTAATTAATTAACTAATTAATGCTGCAATCAGCCTTCCAGGAGAGTTTGACATTCACTGCAGCTTGAGAAGAGCTGTGCCAAAACGTTTGCTGGCCTAAACCAGATCCTGAGGATCCTGGTGTTCTTCTGACCATCATATTATAACTTTCCGTATTTGGGGAATCTGTGAAATAAGGCTCAATTCTTCTTCTCATAGGGAGATGAAGCTTGCTGTGGAAACTCACGGAAGCCTATGTAGCAGCCTGCAAACTGAGGAGAACTAAAGTCACCACAAAGGAGGGTCTGAAATGAAAAACCTTCCATTAAAAAGCAATTATGGCCGAGACCGGTTTGGCTCAGTGGATAGAGCGTCGGCCTGCAGACTGAAAGGTCCCAGGTTCGATTTTGGTCAGGGGCATGTACCTTGGTTACAGGCACATCTCCAGTGTGGGGCATGCAGGAGGCGGCTGATCGATGTCTCTCTCTCATCGATGTTTCTGACTTTCTATCCTTCTCCCTTCCTCTCTTCAAAAAATCAATAAAATATATTAAAAAAAAAAAAAAGCAGTATGGCGGGTGGTCAGGTCCTAGGCCAGGATCTGCCTGGAATAAGATCAACTTTGATCTTTACTGGGCATACTGTCTTTTTTGCATCGAAGATAACATGGCATTGAAATGTCAGGGTAACTTGTAACTTCCCTTTGGCAAGACCCTTAGGGCACCACCAAATGCCCTGGGTGCCAGGATGAGACCACAATTGACGCTATTGTATGTTATCATGTTAATTGTTGACTGTTAACTATCCTGTACCCCTAAGTAAAAGAAATCTGTGTCTATTACAGTGGTACCTCAAGATACGAGTGCCCTAACATAGGAGATATTTGAGATACGAGCGAGCGATTTTTGCTTTGAAATACGATCAACAGTTGAGATAGGAGTCATTGTGTGGATCGGCGGCTGCACACGACCCACCAGTTTACCAAGACTCGAGCGTCTCATAGTTTCCCATGCCTCAAGGTTACGGAACGAATTAAACTCGTATCTCGAGGTACCACTGTATTTTACTTTTTATCCAATCCAGCGGTTTCCTGCTCTTACTCTCTCCCGCCTCCCTAATCCATCACCAATGGATTTCATGTAACCCACTTATGTCTCCTCTTTTGATTGTGTTGTGTAAAACAAGGTGAAAAACTGCCCTTCTCCCGAGCATTATCCCCATATATTGAGGTGCTTGCTTCCTGACAATTGTTGACAGGAATATTTTGCTCAAACTCACAGAAATTATTTACCGGTTTCAGTGTTTTTACGTTAACAATGGGGATGATGGAGGAAGGTATCTAACGGAACAGCATTTCGACATAAATCTTACTGTGATTTATTGTATGTTCTCTGAGAGGCAGCAGTGGAGAAAGGCCGAGAAAGTGTGCTGTTGTTGACAATACCTCACTTCCCTCTACTGTAACCAGCACTCTGTTTGGACCCCAAATAGTTGTCCTTTAAACAAACTTAAAATGCCACCATCTATTGGATATTGAGAAAGCTCCCGGGAATATTCTTGGTTCTTCATACCAGGAGCTATCAAATGATTTCTTTTGATCAACTTGAATAGCTACAGTCCTTTCCCAAAAGAAGTTTTGGTAAGTATATTACAGTGGTACCTTGAGATACGAGTTTAATTCATTCTGTAACCTTGAGGCGTGGGAAACTATGGCTCATAAACTGGTGGGTCGTGTGCAGCCGGCCGATACGCACAATTACTCGTATCTCAACTGTTGTTCATATTTCAAAGCAAAAATCGCTTGCTCAATGGCTCGTATCTCAAAAATCTCGTATGTTAGGACACTCCTATCTCAAGGTACCACTGTACTTTAATTTTTCTAAGATTTTAAATTGATTTTTAGAGAGAGGGGAAGAGGGAAACGTTGATGTGAGAGTGGAACACTGATCTGCTGCCTCCTACACGCCCCCTACCGGGATTGAACCGGCAACCCAGGGCATGTGCTCTGATCAGGAGTCAAACTAACAACCTTTCAGTGCACTGGTGGACACCCAACCAACAGCCACACCCACCAGGCCAGGTTTGTTTGTATTTTGTTTAGTGTGTGCGTATGTGTGGGTGTGTGTGTTTAAATATAATATTCTTTCTCAGGTTGCATTTCTTTCATTATATTTTAGCTCTATGGCCCATTGTAGCCTTTTAAAATACTGACTAGGGCTTGCAGTTTGGGCTTTAGGTGGATAAAGCCAGAATAACACTTTATATGCTTCATTTTAAAGTAAGACTTGAACTTCAGCCTGACCAGAGTGAGCAAGTGTAGCTCACCAAAGCACCAGAACCAATAACACTTGGACTTCTGCAAAGTATCAGTGGGTGTTGTTTTATTTGATGAGAGACATAGTAAAAATGGTTGTCAGAAGGTGTGGTCATCTCTTTAAAAGATTGCGTGCATTCCAGCCCTTGCTAGAGATGAACATATTTTAAAGCTGTTTCACTCTAAGACAAGTTTTTATTACTAACAAGGGGAAATCAAAAAATGAATTAGGTGTTGTGGAGTTTCTCCCTGAATTTAAATGATGCAAGGAAGACTTTCCAGAGAGAAACACAGGTTCGTTTTACTACGGGGATTTATTAAGTATCATTAAAATGTAGGGAAGATTTGGATGAAAATATAAATGAAAAACCTTAGAGGACAGTTCAAGTTCCTCGCCCATTACTGTGGCCAGATTTAATAAATAAAAATTAAGGACATCAGTTATATGTTGATTTCAGGTAAACAACAAATAAAGTTTTAATACAGTCGTGTCCTGCAGAGTTACATGAAATAAATATTGCATAGGACATACTTGCACGAAAATATTATTTGGGCTGAGACCGGTTTGGCTCAGTGGATAGAGCATGGGCCTGCAGACTGAAAGGTCCCAGGTTCTATTCTGGTCAAGGGCATGTATCCTGGTTGTGGGCATATCTGTACTGTGGAGCATGCAGGAGGCGGCTGATCGATGTCTCTCTCTCATCAGTGTTTCTGACTTTCTATCTCTCTCCCTTCCTCTCTATAAAAAATCAATAAAAATATATTTTAAAAATATTATTTGGTGTTTATCAGAAACTCACATTTCCCTGGGCATCCTGTATCTCACAGGGCAACCCCGTGCCCCAGGAGCCTGGCAAAAGCAAGCATGTGGTTTATGAGTTCATACTCCTCCATTCAGCTCTTGCAGAGAAGAGTAACCTCTTGGGAAGTTTCCCTGATTGAATCAGGAAAAGTGACTTCAGTGTCAGGACATGAGCTGACCCAGACCAACATGCCAAATACCCACAGATGCCAGATCGGTTAAGTTCCCGGCAAAGCGATTCTTCTTTTTCTGTTCCCTTCACAAGCCAGGCAGCTGGCATGAGAATCAGAAATACCATCTGCGGAGTTCAAAAACCTACTGTCCCCGCAGAAATTGTAGTGCGGCTTCCCAGAGGTTCCCCATCAGACGTTCTGAACACAGGGCATCTTCCAAGTTCACAGGCCACCTCATGTTTTTATAGGGCAAGAAATGTGTGCCCCAGGCAACCGCCTGAGTGTCCTCTGGCTAAACCCAATGGAGAGGAAAGTGATAAGGGCCAGGTTAGAATGGGGGACTAGCCCCCCCCCCACCCCTTTGTAGCTCTAGGAGCTGAACCTGTAAATTACAGCTCGGTTTGGCTGTGAGGAACTGGGCAGATGATAATGAGATGGTTGTTCAGTCAACAGGTAACAAAGGATAGCTGGGCATCTAGATGATCAGATGCCAGGTTTCGTGCAGCATTAACACTTAAAAGAGAAACTCTGATGCGCTGCTTAATCTGCACTGGGTTTGAGCCTTCCCCCACTCCCCTTTGGGTAAAAGGTAAGCTGGTTTTCTCCTCCCTCTGTTTTTCAGCCGCCTTTCTCAACACAGGGGGATGCATGCCTTTTTATAAGTGCACAGCTGTGCATTGGGACATGGAGAAAGTTACCCAGAATACTGAGACAAAGTAGCATCTGAAGAATGCCCAGTGCACAGGACTGTCTCCATCCGGATGGCAGGGAAGAGTGGACAAGCATTGGAGATGCTGTTCATTGTGAAGAGACCAACTGATTTATTTTCAAAACCAGGTTATTAATGGATACCCATCGTTAAAGTAAGCATATAGTATGCCCAAATAAGAAAATATGGACATAAAACCAAATATCATGATAATTGCTCATAATCTTATTCACCTAGTGATAGCCACAAGAGAGAGAGAGAGAAACAGAGAGAGAGGGAGAGAGAGACAGAGAGAGAGAGAGAGAGAGAGAGAGAGAGAGAGAAAGGAAAACAGAGAGAATTCCTTCCCTTACTTCTCTTCCTTTTATTATAAAGATTAATCCCATCAATGGGTCCTGCTCCCTTGACCCCATCTAAACTCAATTACCTTTCAAAGGTTCTACCTCCAAACACACACCTTAGAGATATTTTGACGTATAAGTTTTGAGGGAACACAAACACCTATATATATAAAAGGCTAAGTAACCAGCCAACCAGTCGTCTGGTTGGTACGATGCACACTGACCACCAGGGGGAACACTCTCAATGCTGGAGCTGCTGAGTGACAGCAACTTTGCAGAGTAGCCTTTTGCACTCTGGGACCCCTCCAAGAATGTTGCACTGCCGGTTGTGACCCAACCCCCACAGGCCAGGCCGAGAGACCACACCTGTTGGGGGGACCCTGCTCACTTTGCAGATGCCCTTACAGCCTCAGTGTCACCCCACGTGTGGCAGGCCAGAGAGACAGTCTCCTCTTCTTTCCTGAAGATAAAAAAGACTGCAGAGGTCTCTCTGCCAGCAAAGCACGAGCCGCTTATTATGAGTCATGAGAAATGAAGTACTCATCTTGTGGAAACTGCTGTTACAAATATGAAGGATTAATTCCATACAGGTCTGACAGGTCCAGGAAAAGCCTTAGATATTCTGCAGACTCCATGGCTGATATTATGGCATCGAGTCTGATGGGGGGGGGGGGGGGGGAGAGACCCATACCGATAAAACATCTGTGTGACCAGAGTCCAATTTTCTCAAAACGGAGGGCAAACAGAGCCTCTCATTAAAATGCTGCCATTCATTTTGTCGTGATATTTACTGTATCTTGTCGCAGCAGAAAGGTGATATTTTCCCACTTAGTCCATGTATGACGTGGAGAAGGAAAGCTCACAACGATAAGAGAAATATCAACTTTGAAACTGAGAGCCAGTGAGTTTCCAACTGTTCCTGAAGTAGCAAATTATTAAGGGAGCCTCACAAACAACTTGTCCTATTCAACGGTGACATGGCTTGGAGAGCAAGGATGACATCGCGTTAGAGCAGCGGTTCTCAACCTGTGGGTCACGACCCCTTTGAGGGTCCATCGACCCCATCATAGGGGTCACCTAAGACAATCAGAAAACACAGATATTTACATTATGATTCACAACAGCAGCATAATTACTGTTAGGAAGTAGCAACGAAAATAATTTTATGGTTGGGGGGGTCACCACAACATGAGGAGCTGTCTTAAAGGGTCTCGGCATTAGAAAGGTTGAGAACCACCGCTTTAGAGGATCAGTGCATGGTGGGACTTCTTAATGCTATACATGTAACATATGCCTGGTCTATGTTAATGTCAAGGTGAAGGTACTATGTATGGCACTCTCACCTAAAGGAAACCAGAAGATAAAGAATCACATGTGTGGTTCTCATTCAGAAAGTGCCTGCCGCATGCATGAGTTGGTGGTTTCAATTTCTAGACAGGATTCTACTTAGGCCTTCCCAGGAATCCAGTGGTTACCACCTCGGACCCACCATAGGAGCAGGCGGGAGCCAATGCTGAAGGCACTTAGTGTCCACACAGTGGTTCAGGGTGGCACATAGTAGGCCAGGAGTAACCCTACCATGTCTGTATTTCAAAAAGCGTTTTATTCAAATAAATTAAACCATGTTGACACCTGAATATCTGAATGGAACCTTGAAAGTTCTCTACACTAATATTTTTTTTAAAATATATTTTTACTGATTTCAGAGAAGAAGGGAAAGGGAGAGAGAGATAGAAACATCAATGATGAGCCCTAGCTGATTTGGCTTAGTGGATAGAGTGTCGGCCTGTGAACTGAAAGGTCCCAGGTTCGATTCTGGTCAAGGGCACATGCCGGGGTGGTGGGCTCAATCCCCAGTGGGGGACTTGCAGGAGGCAGCCAATCTATGATTCTCTCTCATCATGGATGTGTCTGTCTATCTGTCCCTCTTCCTTCCTCTCTGAAATAAAAATATATTAAATAAATAAATAAATAAGTAAATAAAAACATCCACGATGAGAGAGAATCATGGATCAGCTGCTTCTTGCAGGCCCTCAATTGGAGATCGAGCCCACAATCTGGGCATGTGCCCTTGACTGGAATTGAACTGGGGACCCTTCAGTCCACAGGCCGATGCTCTATCCACTGAGCTAAGCTGAGTAGGGCTAGACTGAATATTTAACAAAGCCTTTGTTGGCCAAGTCCTACTACAGCCATCAGAGCAGAGTGCAAAGGTTCTCTGGGAACTGTCTTCAACACATTGCCATCTGGGTGACTTCCAATAACATCCCAGAACCGGTCATCATTCTTAACCACATTAAATAATACACATTCATTCTCATCAGCTTCTCATTTGGCCAAATGGAAAAGTGGGACAGCGGCCTGGGCAGAGATGGAAAGTCTCCCCGAGCAGCAGTGACAGGCCTGGCTCTCAGCAGGGACAGCTCTTTCCGCTCCCTCTTCCTGTCACACAGGGGGTTCAGGAGAATTTCTGCCCTCCGACACGGGGAACTCCAAGGAGCAGAAATGAATCTGAGTTCTCTCTCCATTCTGCTCAGCCCTATGTGGCCTTTATCTATCTCAGAGGTATTTAATTAGCATCTATTGAAGATATAAACGTAGATAGGCCAAACCATGAATAATTTAGGAAAATTATCTAAGTCTCAGAAAGAAAATCATAGCAGAGGTGGAAGGAATAGGAACCTAATTCTTCTAAAGTGGCTGTGAGTGAGAGATTACTCAATATTACCATCAATATCAATAAAAATTTCCAGTATCTATCTTGGCAACATTTGCTTGCATGTTCTGAGACAGGGTTGGCCAACTTTTTCTATTAAGGGCAAGAGAGTAATTATTTTTTTCAGTTTTGTGGGTCAAGAAGCAAATGTTGATATATTATACAGGTAGAAACCATAATTAAAGAAAAACAGGCCAAATCTGGCCCTGTCCTAAGAAGAAGGGGCTGTGAATTCACAGGGCGGGGAATTCAGGTTTGAAGTTTCCATCTTGGCTACACTCACTCTCCTTAACACGGCAGGCATTCCCCTTGGGAATGGATGTACCACTTACAAGAGTTTCCACAACAATATCTGATCTATAGGCGATGCACACAGGGGAACTTTTTCAGTGTAATCTTTCATTTATTCGCACATATCATTACACATCTATTCCATGCCTAAGTACCTCCCCAGATACCGTGTTCCTTCCAATAACTCTCTAGTTCAAGTCCACAGAGCGATTATCCCATTCCTTCCTCTCCCCTCGCTGCCCATGGACACTCCTGGTCCTGTCTAATGTCCCTGCTGCCTGCTGTATGTATTATGGGAGCTCAGCAGACAGAGGAGCGGAGGATGCTGTGGGTAATGTATTCTTATTGCTGATGACATACAAAACACATGCTGTTATAGCATCAGTTACTAGAAAGCCCCAGAGAAGGGGAAACAGTCTTATTAGCTTTCTTTGTCTTCCATGAGGGGAAAGGTGTTCTTTTGTTTCCTTATTGCAGTTAAGAAGGTAATCGAATCCCGGTTAGATCTGCTGAGTAACTGGGGTCTACCGCTCAGCCTGGTGTCTGTACTCAACAATATGTAGCATGTACTTACAGGCTTGCTATGACGGTAGACCTTAGGTTAAATGCTTTTCAACCACAAACAATTAGAAAAATGAAAAGGATGGATGGAATATTAAATAGTACAGCTATTTGTATGTCCATCGCAGGTCAATAAAGTGATTTTTAAAATGGGTACCTCACAGTCCTGAGGATCCAGGGACTATAGCATCACCCATGGTGACTTGAGGTGGTTTAACCGCTTTTTACCGGTCCTGGATAAGCTTTTATCCCAGAAATTTTCATGCATTTATCTTATGTGACTCTGAACAGGTTCCTTTCTCACTGTCTCTAATTAAAAATAAAATCAGTAAGACTCACAGCAAATAAATGATCTTCGGTGGCATCACCTTAGAACAGTAACAGCCCACCATTTATCTAAATAATAAACAGCAGGTTCTCTCCAATGACAGAAACTAATTCCACCTCGAGCTCCCGGTATTATCCTAAAACCCCGAGAAGTAAATGTATACACAATTCTCAGATGAAAAACAAAACCAAGAGCAGAAACTGTGCTGAGTTTACTGAGCGCATTTCACAGGCCTTTCTCTCAAATGTGGGGTTCCCCATGATTCATCAGCTGGAGACACTCTCCCCAGAACCCCTGAGTCCAGGCACACACATCTGCTTCCTCTCTTATTCTGCCGCACTTAGGGAGGAGAAAACTGAGATCAAATAAAGTCCACACAAATTACAATGTGTCTGATAGATGACTTTGAATTTGAAATAATATCTTTCAATTCGAACTCCATTTCTGACAGTCAGATTGGTGTCTCTCTATCTGGAGCCTGCATTTTTCTTTTCTTTTTTTCGTCAAAGGGCCAGAGAGTGAATACTTTAAGATATGTGGGGCAACCGCTCCATTCCACCACCGAGCAGGAAAGCAGCCGCACACAGTCTGCACAGAAATGATTTCACTCCACCCCCAACTCCTAAGTAACCACCACAATGAAAGCTAAGAGACAGAAAACGAAACTGAAGACTGAAAGAAATTACATAACGCGCTGATAGTTAAGAATAGCTTAAGAGGTGCTCCTGTAATACCTGCAGGAAATCCATCCTGGGGAAAAAAGTAAATTGTTTATGTTGGCCTTCCTCACCGCTTCCAAAGCCCCAGCCCACCTCCACCCACTGGGCATCCACGCTCCTGGCATCAGACTCCCTTCTCAAAATGCCCTTCAGTCCGGCCCTTCTGGGATGAATCTTACAACCTAAACCCTTCTTTCTCCAGCATCCCGTTTTTAACACATACTCAAAATAGCATCACCCACTGGAGGGGAACATTAATTAATTCTTTCTGCTTGTTTACCCATATTAAGGAATGGCTAGTAAAACAACTTAATGTGGCAACCATACTAATTATTGTTTGTTTTTAAATAATTGTAGCCCAAACCGGTTTGGCTCAGTGGATAGAGTATCGGTCTTCGGAATGAAAGGTCCCTGGTTCGATTCCGGTCAAGGGCATGTATCTTGGTTGCAGACACATCCCCAGTGGGGGGCGTGCAGAAGGCAGCTGATCGATGTCTCTCTCTCATCGATGTTTCTAACTCTCTACCCTTCTCCCTTCCTCTCTGTAAACATTCAATAAAATATATTTTAAAAATAATTGTAGTTTAACAGTGGCCTACATTGAACTAAATAGAGCAACAACTTATTAAGTCTCCATGCTAGATATTGGGATTGGGAATATTTCTTAACAAAGAAACTTACAACTTAAGCCATAAGCATATTTAGGTTCCAGTAAATCCACTCCTAAGAAGCTACCTCCCCCAAAAAGTGGAGTGCAATAAGAATGACTGTATAGACACACACAAAAAAGTTCATTACAATGTTTTATATTAGAACAAATCCAGCTAAAATAGAAACATATGAACTGTCTAATATTAGGGAACTAGGCGGGCAAATCACGAAACACAAAGACAAAGGTATCTCAGCAAATAATCCAAATCATCACCATGAAGACCAGGGAGAAACATGGAAAGAAGGAAATCATTGTGGCAGATCAGTGTGGGGTGGAGGGGTGGTTTGGGGGTGAAATCCCTCTCCAGGTACACTTCAAAAAATGTCAGCAAGTCAACCACTGAGTGCAGAGGGCAGACCGGGATACACAAGTGCTCTGGTCAGTCTGTCCAGAGGAAATGGTCTGTGGTCCCATCTTAAACTCTTCACTGCAGAGGGAGCCCGGGCTGCGGAAAGCACAGCACAGACAAGGCCTCTGTGGCTGCATGAATACCCTTCCTGTACATGCTAACTCCACCGCCTCCCAGAGACACAGACATGCCACAGCTCTCGCTTATTGTGCGTGTTTGTGTTTCTTTCATTTCACAGCACCCCCCACCCCGCACACCACCCCCACCCGCACCCCGCTCCCTCAGAGGCCAGTTAGCAATGCAATAAATTAATTTGTACTTCGGAGTGAACTCTTTAATCCTTTTTGTTCTCCCACCTCCCAATCAAACGCACACTCCGCCATTTGCATGCATTAACATAATGAAACGTTAATTACGCTGCGTCTCCGATAGGACCAGCAAAGCGCTTCAATCAATCTCAATAACTCGCATCGGGAAGGTGAGGAAGCCTGCCTCGCCTTATCAGGGCCGCATAATAGACGCAAACACCGGCTTGGCGCCTGTTGTGGGTGTGATTTATAACGAGCATCCGAAAACAAAAAGCCGAAAATTACAAGGAGCCTAATCAATAACAATTATCTTAATGATAGATGGACAAATTCTGTGCTTTTGTTGGCTGGGACTGCAAAGAGGGGGGTGAAGATGAGGCAGATGGGCTCTTAGTGAACCAATGAGGTTGGAAAATGCTGAATTCCTAGGGGCAGAGAGTTGTTGAGTTATCTGCTCTCTCTCCAGAGCAGCAGTTCTCAACCTTTGGGTCGTGACCCCTTTGGGGGTCAAACAACCCTTTCACAGGGGGCGCCTAAGACCATGGGAAAATGCAGATATTTACATCCCGATGCATAACAGCAGCAACATTTCATGGTTGGGGGTCACCACCACATGAGGAACTGGATGCAAGGGTCGTGGCCTTAGGAAGGTTGAGAGCCACTGCTCCAGAGACTGGGAGCTCCCCCGCATGAGAGAAGGGGAGCCAGGCCTCCCCACATCTGTCTCCTCACCCTTCTTGACCTCAGTGGGACCTTCTGGCCTCTCTCCACAAATCCATGTCCCTTTCCTTGAGAAGGTCTGAACTCTGCCAGTGCTTGCCTGGAGATCCACACCACTGCCTGCTGATCGCCAGCAATGGCACTCAGGGAATGGTGCTGAGCTCTTCCAGGTGGGAATTATACCAAAATCCATCCCCAAAGGTGCCAGGTTTGGAACCCAGCACCAGCAGACAGTTCAGTACCTCACATCCTTTCCCAGAGGTTTTTGCCAAATATTCATCATCATTATATGTGAACTTAGGCCCATAGAACCCAGTTCTTGTTGGATTTCTTTTTTTTTAATATATCTTATTGATTTTTTACAGAGAGGAAGGGAGAAGGATAGAGAGTGAGAAATATCGATGAGAGAGAGACATTGATCAGCCGCCTCCTGCATGCCCCCCCCCCCCACTGGGGATGTGCCCACAACCAGGATACATGCCCTTGACCGGAATCGAACCTGGGACCCTTCAGTCCGCAGGCTGACGCTCTATCCACTGAGCCAAACCCGTTTTGGCTCTTGTTGGATTTCTTCTTAGAACCTTGGAGGACCGATAAATAGAAAAGAAAAGGACAGGAGATACTGTAGCTTGCCTCCGGGCCATGGTTTCTCAATGATGGCGCTATTGGCATTTTGGTCTGGATCACTAGCCAAGTCTTTGCTTTCAGGAGCTGATCTGGGCATCGCAGCAAGTTTAACAGCATAGCTGGTCTCTACTCACTAGATACCAGTACTCCTGTCACTTCCCTTCCTGTCCTGACAATAAAAAAATGTCCCAAGGCATGAATAGCCCCTCAGTGTTGGGGGAGGGGAGGGGCAATCGGAAGCATCTCTAGTTGAGAACACCGCCCTATGCTCTTCTGTACAAGAATCAGGTGTAACATTTTTTATTTTAAAAAGTATCTTAAGCAAACTGCAAAATTGTGTTTATAGAAAAGCTTCATTGGATCGTTTTTGAAATAAGGATTTACTTGGCATTTTAAAATGCATATTTTTATTGACTTCATAGAGGAATGCAGAGGCAGAGAGGGAAACATCAATGATGAGACAGAATCATTGATAGGTTGCCTCCTGCATGCCCCCCACTGAGGATCGAGCCTGCAACTGGTGCATGTGTTGATGCTCAACCACTGAGCTACACCAGCCCGGCTGCCCAGCTTTTAAGTAAATACATGAAGGCATTTACAGAACACTGAGAGCCAAGAAGCCGATCCCGTCCTAACTGCACGGTCTTGGGCAACTGATCTTTTTAGTAGATACAGTGGTACCTCGAGATACGAGTTTAATTCGTTCCGTAACCTTGAGGCGTGGGAAACTATGAGAAGCTCGAGTCGCGGTAAACTGGTGGGTCATGTGCAGCCGGCCGATCCACGCGATGACTCCTATCTCAAATGTTGCTTGTATTTCAAAGCAAAAATCGCTCGCTTGACAGCTCGTATCTCAAAAATCTCGTATGTCAGGGCACTCGTATCTCGAGGTACCGCTGTATTACTTTCTTCTTCTGTCAAATGAAAGGCTTGGGTCATGCCAGGTCTACCATCTATGCTTCCGACTGAGGAGAGTTGACTCATCCGGATGAGCTCCTTAACCAGGACCCAGCACTGCCTCCCAAGTATTTCACCCAGTGGGTGGTTCTCCATTCGACCATCCCTCTCTAAGAGCAATACATGGTTCTCACTGACTTCAGCACAGCGCACCGTTTGAATGCCACAGGAAGGAAACAGTGGTGCCTTAAAAGATGAACATGTAGCTCGGCAAAGGTGGGGGCAGTTTTCTTTCCAGGTATTTAAAGAGGCAGAAACATCAACGGGGCAATAATTGGAGTTTCCTTCAAGGCAGGTCTGCTCACAGAGTTAGCAAATAAACAACAACAACATAGACTACGAAATCGAGCTCTAATAATCGCCTGTGTATTGTGCTAAAGCGTTTCCTTCTCCCATCTAACGGTTTTGCTCAAGGTAGAGACCACGCTTAGGAGAGAAAAAAATAAATAAACACATGCAATTGTTAAAAATCCAATTTTCCTGAGTTTGACCCCCTGAGCAATGAGGTCTCGGAAGCCCGGGCTCTCTGTTGTGTGGTGCTCAGAGCCCATTAATATCTGTAATCACTTCTCCAAACACGCGCAGGTCGCACAGCTCCCCGGGGAGTCTCCAGACCAATCTGCCTTTTTTGGCAGCTGTCGAAGCCTCGTTTGCATGAGAGAGACAACAAGTCAATGAAATCACCGTCCAGGACTCGCAGCCCTGTCAACTCTGGACTATGGAGACTCATCCATCCGCAGGCCCTTTCATAACTGATCCGTTAGCTGGTGCATGCATGCCATAGCTCATGTGAGGACAAAGTGAAATAACAAGACGGACACACACACACAACATGGTAATTCTCTCCACCCAGAGAAGCAAATGCCCTTCTTGCCAATATCCTATAGCATGTTCCATTTACAATGCGTTTATCTGAACACCACGTTGAGAAAATCATCTTTCATGTAGGTTGCACCTGTCTCTCTTCACTGCCTCTCAACATCCTAGATGATGCATCCAAATCTAATGATGCTTCTACAGTGGTACCTCGAGATACGAGTTTAATTCCTTCCGTAACCTTGAGGCATGGGAAATTATGAGGCGGTAAACTGGTGGGTTGTGTGCAGCCGGCCTATCCACGTGATTACTCCTATCTCAACTGTTGCTCGTATTTCAAAGCAAAAATTGCTCGCTCGACGGCTCGTATCTCAAAAATCTCGTATGTTAGGGCACTTGTATCTCAAGGTACCACTGTATTTTCATATAAGTCTTGGGAGAAGAAAGGCAAGCTGCCTTAAGAAATGGAGCAGCTGAGCAGTAGCACTGCACAGAGACATCTTCAGTGTGCGCACTTGGTGAGGCGGCTGCTAAGTGTCACTGTACTCAGCTGCCTCTGGTAAGAAAAATAACTTTATTTCCAAGGCCACGGGCACCAAAGCATTTCCATCAGTAACCATTACGGAGTGCTTTTCCAGTGGCTTATGTATCGTCACAATCATTCTCCATGTTATTCATTAAAAAAGAGAGAAAGGGGCAGAGCCCATAGTCAACATGACACAGGAAGAATACCTATAAATCCCAGGACCCAAGTCCTCATGCCTTTAATGTTTATATTGGTTCATGTCTACACAGCAACACTGAAAATAAAAGCCCTCCAGTCTGAGCCAAGAACTGACGGGGAGTCGGGGGGAAAGATGTTTACGATGAGGTGGGTAAACTGTATCCCTCTAATGAAATGGGCCAGTTGGGAAAATAAACAGCTAATTCATTGCAAACGCAAAACCATTCTTTCTCTACAACGTGAAAGCCACCGTAAAACTGATGGGCCATGGGTTATGGATCCACTGCTCTGGGTTTTCAAAACCCAACGATATTTGAAAAACCCATCCTGCCAGCATAAGCAGGTCATATAACATTCAATCACTAATGTGTACACGTGGGTCTCGCCCTGACAACCAGCACGGCCAACAGGAAGGCCCTCCCATGCTCTCCGGACCGGCTCCATCCGGTCACACCCCATGAAAAGTCACAGCTCCCAGATCTCATTTCCTTTCCGTTCGGCGGATTTGGCAGTTTCAACAGAAAGAAATTAAAATTTAAAAATAAATAAGTAAGACGATCCCTGGGTCATCCGCTCACCGGCTCAGCAATCTGAATGTTTGAGATCAATGTTTAATGTCCCACAGCAGGCTTAGGTGGTATTATAGACGTGGGTCCTCTCTCTGTGTGAGGCGGACAGAGCAAACAGGAGGAGGAAGAGCAAACACAGGGGCAGGGTCCTGGCACCGTGATTCGTTCCACTGTGGGCCGCGTGCTGGGGGTGGGTGTCACCTTTCTGAGAACTGAGCCCACTCGTGGATGAGCCCAGAGTGGTTTCAGGCAAAAGAGAGACGTCCCGATGACCTCATTCAGAAACGTTGGTCAATCATGGGTCTCTTCCAGAGAATCACCCTCTTTTCATTACCCATTACAGTGGTACCTCGAGATACGAGTTTAATTCGTTCCGTAACCTTGAGGTGTGGGAAACTATGAGATGCTCGAGTCGTGGTAAACTGGTGGGTTGTGTGCAGCCGGCCGATCCTCGCGATGACTCCTATCTCAAATGTTGTTCGTATTTCAAAGCAAAAATCGCTCGCTCGACGGCTCGTACCTCAAAAATCTCGTATGTTAGGGCACTCGTATCTCGAGGTACCACTGTAATCCTAAGAGGCTGAACAATATCCCCTGCCCACAAATTAGAGACAAGCAAATCTTAATTTCCATCACTAAGCACCGTGGATGCTCATTTCTCACTGCTTTCTTCTGATCGTGCCATCTATTATGGCTGCAATAACCCTACTGCTCTTAGTATCATCACTAAGAGGCAGTTTCTATAAAAACAGATGAACATACATCTTATCTTGAGTTGTATGGAAGAGACTCCAATGTATTAGACCCTTAGAAAATACCCAGGAATGTCCTTAGCAAGAGAAACTAAGAGTGTGGGATGTCTCCTGAAGTGGGCGAGTTTCCTTTCAGAATGATCCACAGGGCTAATGTTGATAACGCGGATAGCAGCTTCTATGATGGAGTCCTTTTTCATCTGCTACTAATGATGTTAAATATCCATTATACATTGTCTAGAACATTCCTCCAATCTGACCTACGATGTAGTGGCTTCCGTTACCCCCATTTCACAGAGGAGTAACCTGTGGGTCAGAGAGGCGACAGAACTTGGCCGTCATCATCCAGCCGGTAAGTGGCGGAGCCAGCACTGAGTCTTATTGACCCTAGAGACTGTGTTGATCAAAGGATGACCTGTGGAGGTGAGAGACCTTAGTTCCGGAGCAAAACTTTAACATATAATGTAAAATTGACAAAAATTGGTTATGCCTTAGTTAAGTTCCCCAAAATAACTAGGAAAAGAAGAGAGATTTCTACAAATAATGCTGAAGGACCCAGTGTGTTGGGAGGCAGGACAAGTGAGGAATGTGGAAAATTCTCTAAGAATGATGTCTCCTGCTCTAGCTGGTTTTGCTTAATGGATAGAGCCTAGGCGTATGGGCTGAAGGGTCCCAGGTTCAATTCCGGTCAAGGGCACATGCCCGGGTTGTGGGATCCATCCCCAGGAGGGGGCGTGCAGGAGGCAGCCAATCAATGATTCTCTCTCATCATTAATGTCTCTCTCTCTCTTTTTCCCCTTTCTTTGCTGAACTCAATAAAAATGTATTTGTAAAAGTTATGAAGAGAGATGTATGTGGACTAAAGAGAAGACGCAAGATGCTGCTACAAATAGTGAAGTCAATGGAAATGCAGGCGCCGTGCAGAGAGGTGGGATTCGATAGGGCAGTGACCACTCTATGCGGGAATCACGGGGCAGCAGGGAAACAGAATGGCCGGGTCACAGAACAGTGGTTGCGTCACAGATGCTGGAGATGAACATGGACTAGACTGAAACCCATTCTCTGCCACACGCCAGCTATGTGACTTCAGCAAGTGACTTAGCCTCTTAATTTCTCTCTAAATAGCAAGACAAAAATGTTATTACCCATTGGCTAGTGCTGCTGGAAATTTTTTAAATTAAGTGTTTAGCATGTTGACTGTTGAATGTGTTCATTTTGGACAAAGGGCACATACTCATGTTTCAGGTTCAATCGCTAGTCCTGATGCATATGGAAGGCAACCAATTGATGTTTCTCTTCTCACAGAAATATTGCTCTCTCTC
>PVJN01024192.1:0-31479 GCA_004026805.1 Lasiurus borealis | reverse complement strand
GAGATCAGAGTGGAATGGATAGTCAGAGGAAGTACAATTTGATTTGAGCCTTGGAGGAAAGGCAGGCATTAAATAGGAGCTATGAATTTGAAACACTCTTCAAAACTCCTCATTTTGTGTGTATAGTGAAGTGGACAATATCAATTTAAAGTTAAAACATTACCATTTCCTACCCCCACTGTTTTCCACTATAATGATAGTATCCTTCATTGAGTATCTACCATATTCAAAGGAACTGCTCATGATGTCTTTAATTCTCACAACAGTCCTGAAAATATTCCCCTACTTTATAAACCAAGACTCAGTTACCTATATTTAGCCAGTAAGTTATAGAGTTGGAATTCATATCTGTCTGTGTTTGGCTCCAAACCCTGATTTATTTCTCTACAAATCTTCTGCAGGGGTTCAGAGCTACATGAATGTTGCAAAGCTCCCAAAGGAACACATTTTGTTCATAAGGAGAACTGTGATTTCCTGTTTAGCATACCAGAGGTGCACTGAGGCTTAGCACCTCTCTTCTTAGAAATCACATAAGGGGAACTGGATCTATTTCAGAAGAAGAAAGGGGTTCAGCAGCAGTGATATGAAAGGATAGCTTCTATTTTCCTATGCAGGTTCTGGGTAAAGGAATCTCATAGACGGTCCTGCTCATCTTACAAGTTAGGCTTGGTCCCTAAATAGATTCATGGCTGCCCTGTGGCAATTTTATTTGCAGCTGTTCCAATTGCTGGCAACTTTGTTATGAAGATAAAGGGAGAATACATTAGACCAACTCCAGTCTGCCCTGTTTAATGTGATCATGTATGTTAACACGTTTAACACAATGGCCAGCATATAATGGACACCCAGTTAGCACTAGTTTTCTTTGTCTTGTTTCACGTAGAAAGTGTATAAAAAAAGATCCCTCAAAAATTCTAATCTCAATCAAAGTACTTTAAAAGAATTGTACAATAGTGCCTGGTAAATAAAAGATTTGGAAATATGAGCAAAGTCACATAAGTATGAATGAATGAATGCACAAAGTTAATCACAATCCCACCATGGAATAGTAGATCTGCTGCCAGTTCTGTGATTTGTGCCCTCTCTCTCTGACTCTCTCTCTCTGTCTCTCTCTTTCTCTTTCTGTCCTATAAGGTGCTAAAGACTGTACTAGGTACATGTAACAGGTACATGAACAAAAACTGACAAATATCCCAGGCCTGTTGGAGCTTACATTTTTGAAGGGCGTCATGTAGTACCCAAAGCATACTGCAGTTAAATCAAGCTTTAGGACTCTCTAGTCTTTAAAATTTGGACAGGGATACAGCCTGGAGAAAAATAAGTAAAAGGCTGCAATTTAGTAAAATTATGTGCTGATCTGGAAATGGAATACATCATTGGGAATAAATGCTACTGTAGAAGTGATGATATGTCTGAGATATAGCCATGGAAACCAGTGATGAGTAAGTGAATTCCATTTGAGTGTACCTATCCTTTACCTTACATACTGTATCAGAATGGTTTCATTTTTTTCAGATTGAGTTAAATCAGATGTTGAATATATGTCAATCAGAAGGCTCACAAGCTTATAATTATTAGAATATTCTGTATTCAAACAGTAAATATGTAACATTTAAAAAGTGGATCATAAAACAAAATAAGCCAGTCAGAGAAAGACAAGTATCACATAATCTCACTCATATGTGGAATCTAATGAACAAAATGAACTGACAAACAAAATAGATCCAGAGACATAGAAGCCTGGAACAGACTGATGAATATCAGAGAGAAGGCAGACGTGGGTGGAACAAGATTAACCAAAGAATTTTATGCATATATGCATAATGCATGGACACAGATAATGGTGTTAAGTGAAGGCCTGGGGCCAGGAGAGGGGAAGGCTAGAAGGGGTCAGTGAGGAAAAAGACTACATCTGTATTACTCTCAACAATCTTATATAATAAAAGCCTAACATGCTAAATCTCCAGTCATCCAGTCGGCTGTTCAATTAATCAAGGGGCTCCCTCCTGGTGGTCAGTGCGCTCCCACAGGGTGAGTGCTGCTCAGCCAGAAGCCCTGAGCCAGGCTCATGGCTGGCGAGCACAGTGGTGGTGTGGGAGCCTCTTCTGCCTTCACAGTAGTGCTAAGGATGTCGAACTGCAAGGGGGCGCAGACCAGGCTGAGTCCCTCTAGCCCAAGTGCACAAATTTTTTGCACTGGTCCTCTAGTAAAGATAAATAAAAAATAAAGAGTGGAGCATAAAATGATAATATAATGAGTTACCTAAAATTTTATTAAATTATATATGTGTTTAAAGAGACAAAAAAGTGATTGAAAATGAATTTCTATTCCCACTATGGAAGTCAGAGCCAATCATGGAAAATGTTAGAGCAAAGACTCACACACCTAGACAAACTTTGTCTAAGACCATCGTGATAGCTTAGATGAAAGGTTTCACATCTTACCTGCTAAATGATTACAACTCTTTCAGGAAGCTGGATTTTGCACTTTTAATATGAAACATCTATGTCAAGTGTTTTACAATTCTTGACATCTTTTTTTTATTGAATTTATTGGAATGACATAAAAAAAGTTAACACATGAATAAGTTCTGAATAAAATAAAAACACCCCATAACATAATCTAGGTCAGGTGATTTTTTCGAGTACCGTAACTTGACCTTTTATCAGAGAGGAAGGTCAACTAGTAACCATTAGTTCTTCATTTGCTTTCTAATGTTTAATTCATTTAAAATTAGCTTAAAATATTTCTATATCAAATATCATGAAATTTTTTCCGCTATTAAGCCTATCTATCCACTTCCCCATTGTCCTTAAAACGGTGATCTAGAAGGTTAACAATTGTGGGGAGTTCAATTCTTAAACTATGTTCCTAAAATTTGCTTACCTCCTCCTTATATAATTTCACAAATTCCTCTGTTCCCCCCCCCCTTTTTTTTTGGTAACACACTAGGTCTTTTCTTTTTAAGTATCTTCTTAAATTTTTCTGTTATTTTTCAACTGATACTTTTACATTTTGTGCTATGCATTACTATATATAACTTTTCCTGAAAAAAAAAAAACAAAAAAAACCAAAACTACTTTTAAAAATAAGTTTATTTTCAACTTTAATTTTTCTTCCATAGTAAGTATATGAAAAGCAAAATTTTATTATGGATGATGTGATGTTGCTGAACTTTGCTAATCTGAAACCCCTATGAATTTTCAATGCCAGGCTTTAAACTTTCAGGTTGAACCTAAAAAGGCACTACAGATTCTATAGTATTTTTGAAATATATGTCCAAGTTCAGTTTCATGTAAAGCTGGACTGCTCAAATGAAGGTGAATTTGGAATCTGATTTGGAGAGGGAACCCAAATGATGTGTGAGTAGAGGAATTGAGGATATCTTGGAGTTGGTTTCTCCAGAAGCAAAAACTGAGACAAAGCTTCAAGAGAAAGTGATGTATTACGAAAGATTTGCAGGAGACACTGTGAGGGCGGCAATGGAAAGAGGACGGGACGAGGAAAGTGTGTGTGTGAGGGGGGGCGGTGATTTTAGGCAAACTTTGGAAGAGGGAAGCTTTAGCTCAGTCCTGCAGGACTCTGCCTAAGATGGGATGCCTCAGCGTTTGTCCTGATTTGATGAAGAAATAGGGCTTTTATCATCTTACACCAATAGGTTGTTCACTAAAGTCCATTTCAGGGAGATCGAAACTGCCAGGCACTTTCAGCATGGTATGGGCGTGGGCAAAGCAGTTCCTTAGAGTGTCTCCCTGGGGCAGTGGCAGGTACAAGTGTTATAAGTCAGTCTTGTGTAGCGGTGGGGTAGAGGTGGGGAAGCATGACAATGTAACAGGTGTCTCAGGGCGTTGGGCAGAGCACTAAGAGTGTCTGTTACATTGTAGTTAACATGCTATCATGGGTGGTTTGCTGATGAGTTGTTCCAAAGGCTCCATTCCAAACTTACTGAATTAGAATCTTTAACAAGATCCCAATTTGACTTTTATACACCTTCAATTTTGAGAGGCACTGATATAGAATATCCTACCTGATGGTTTATTTCAAAGATTAAACAGTCTTTTTTATTTTTTAAATTGGTGGATGAAAGAGAGAGAAGATTAATTTGTTGTTCCACTTATTTATGCGTGCATTGGTTGATTTTCAATCCCTCACCAGGGATTGAACTCACCATCCTGAAGTATCGGAAGGATGCTCTAACAAACTAAGCTACCTGTCCAAGGCCTGTTTCAAGGCCTAAACAAATGATATTGTAAGGTACTTTGTAAATGGTTCTCACTTTATTACAATAACTAGAGGCCCGGTGTATGACATTTGTGCATGGGGGTATGTGTCCCTCAGCTCAGCCTGCACCTTTTCCAATCTGGGACACCTTGAGGGATCAGGCCTAAACAGGCAGTTGGATATCCCTCTCACTATCCAGGACTGCTGGTTCCCAACTGTTCACCTGCCTGCCTTCCTGATTGCCCCTAACCACTTCTGCCTGCCAGCCTGAACATCCCCTAACAACTACCCTGCCAGCCTGATTGATGCCTAACTGCTCCCCTACCTGCCTGATTGGCCCTAACTGCCCTCCCCTGCAGGCCTGGTTCCCCCCAACTGCTCTCCCCTGTAGGCCTGGATTCCCCCTTCCCAAAACTGCCCTTCCCTGCAGTCCTGGTTCTTTCCCCCAACTGCCCTTCTGTGTAGGCCCAGTCACTCCCAATTTCCCTTCTCTGCTGGTCTGATCACCCATCACTACCCTCTCCTGCAGGCTTGATCGCCCCAACTGCCCTCCCTTCCAGGCCTGGGCCCTCCCAAATGCTCTCTTCTGTTGGCCATCATGTGTCCACTGGGAGCAGCCATCATGTGTGCTGGAGTGACAGTCAATTTGTGTATTACTCTTATTAGATCGGATAGAGGCCTGGTGCACAGATGAGGGCCTGCTGGTTTGCCCTGAAGGGTATCCTGGATCAGAGTAGGAGTTCCCTTGGGCCTTGAGGTGGCCTGGGCGAGGGGCCTAGGGTGGTTTGCATGCAGACCACTCCCTACAGCAACCCAAGCAAAGGCCCTGGTATCTGGGATTAATTTATCTTCTATAATTGAAACTTTGTAGCCTGGAGTGGAGATCAGGTCTGGCCAGGGGGGCAGAAAGCTTGGCTTCCTCCATTACTGGAGAAACCCAAGCCTCTTGCTCACTCCATGGCCGCAGCCATCTTGGTTGGGTTACTTTGCATACTCGCTCCTGATTGGCTGGTGGTGTGGCTTGTAGGTATAATAGGGGTACTGTCAGTTTGCATATTATTCTTTTACTTGATAGGATGGTGATGATACTGATGTTTTTACTGTATCCATATACTGTAGCATTTATTTTCTTTATACTAAAACATGGATTTATTAGTCAGACTAGAGGCCTGGTGCATGAAAACTGTGCATGGGGTGTGTCCTTCAGCCCAGCCTGCATCCTCTCCAATCTGGGTTAATATGAAACATCTATGTCAAGTGTTTTACAAATTCTTGGTGGATGTCTGACTGTTGGACATTCCTCTCACAATCCAGGACTGTTGGCTCCTAACTGCTCACCTGTCTGCCTGCCTGATCATCCCTAACTGCCGGCCCCCCTAAGCCTGATCATCTTTGACCGCCTCTGCATTCCAGCCTGATTGTTCCTAACTGTCCCCCCTGCCATCCTGGTCGCCCCCAACTGTCTTTTCCCAATGGCCTGGTCACCCCCAACTGCTGCCCTCTGCTGGCCTGGATGCCCCTAACATTCTCCTGTGCTGGCCTGGTCACCCCATACACAGCCTACTGTTCAGTTTTTTGGTCACCCCTCACTAACCCCCCTGATGGCCTGGTCACCCCATACAGCTTGCTGTTCTGTCATTTGGTCATCCCTCACTAACCCCCCTGTTGGCCTGGTTGCTTCACATAACCTCCTGTTTGGCCATCTGTCCAATTGTTTTAGTTGTGACAGCCCCTGGTTTTTATATATTAGAAACTAGACTGTTTCTTTATAAGAGTGATATTGAGGTTTTAGGTGAGAAATTCTTTTGTTGTTAAGTCCGTCTTATGTATTTTATTTTATATTCTTTATGTGTGTTTTTTTTTTGGGGGGGGAGGGACTTAAACTTAATGAATGTTAGAGACAATAATAATAGGTGGCAGGTTTTATGACATAGGTGGGTATAGGCAACCAAAATAAGACACAATCCTTGGCATCCCACATCCTCAGGAGCTCACAGACTAGTGGCAGTGGGGTGGGAAGGGGAGATAAAGACACTACTGTTTTTTTATTTGTTTGTTTGTTTTTTACCCCAAGAACTAACATCCAGTTGGCAGAGTTTGATAGGTCTTCATTAATAAGATAGAGATGTACTTTGGAGATATTACAGATTCAGTTTCAAACCACAGCAATAAAGCATGCCACTTTTTGCTGGTGGAGGGTCTCGCCTCCAATTTGTAACAAAACAAACCCACAGCGTTTGTGAAGTGCAATAAAGTGAAGCACAGTAAAATGGGGCATGCTTCTGTGTGAGTTAGGCTGTTGAAAGAGGAATAGTTCATTAAGAAGAAAAACACAGGAGAGGCTGAAGGACTTCATAAAAATAATCAGGAGCATTTGGGGGAATGTTTATCTTATTTGGAAATGATTTAGATTTTCAATGCACGTCCATGATTTCGTTTAACTTGGGAGCCTGAGAGTCCCTGGGCATGCAGTGCCAGTAGCACTCCCAGCCTTTTATAGAGTCAATAACATCCCACACAGTCTTTTAAATTCCTGGAGGGACAATGCATTTCCCTCATCAGGACCATGGAACTCCTCAGGGGGGAAGTCATGGTTTACTTCATTGTGTCCCCCTCTTCCTAGAGAATACAGTGCCCGACACAGATGAGGCTCAACATGTGTTTATTTAAAAAAGCAACACCCTCTTAGATACTCCATTATCTCAGTTTAGTTCACAATGATCGTGGTTGCAAGGTCATTATAATTCCTGTTCCATAGGTGAGGAAACAAAACCTTGAGGAGGATAAGCATGCTTCCCAAATCAGAGAGATCGAGTTTAAATCTATTTTAGTCTGATTCTCAGGCTCATATCAAGGTACCTGAATAAATAAAGGATTTCATAAGTGAATGAGTTCATTTCTGTGAATGCCAGTCTGTTGTCAGTTGAGAGAATGAAGCAAAGTGAAGGCTAATTTCCAGAAGACAATTCACAGACAGATTATACATTAATATTCTAAACACATTTTAACTATTCCTAGAGTTAGTCTGGACTGCTTCCAAAATCCACCAGCAATGCTGGGAATAGGGCAATGACCTTGGCCAGAAAGCTGCTGCTGAATTCTCCGTCAGAGCAGAAGAATGGAGCACTCAGCAGCCACAGGCACAAGTTCCATCAGTGTTCACAGGAAGTCTGGCTCCAAAAGAATGAAAGGGCATTTGTTAGGCTTGTGCCTTTTATTTCCCAACATGGTGCATTATCTACTTGTCTTACTTCTGCCTTTTCTTTTCAGACAGCATAACTATTTTCTCTTATTCTAGATAAGGGGATTTTAAGAGAGATATATACTTCTAAGACCAATTAAATGTTATTTTTTTACACCTTAATATTTATGAAATTTGGACACAGCTTTCATCTGAGGTTAGAAGAAGACATCTTTCCCAATCCTTTGTCAGAGAAGTTGTAAATTTACTTATTGCCTTCCAGCAGTGTTGTTAAATATCTGCTAACATATATTGAAAGGTTAAAATCTCAACTTAAGTTTTTTAAGAGGTGGTTAATAACATGATAGTGTAAAGCAACAGAGTTATAACCAAAAAAAAAGTATTATGTGTATAAGATTGTGGGAAAATAAATATGAACATTCTTTAATTTTCTTATAAGCCATCAGTGCTTTTAAAATGTTGGCATGAACTAAAGAGCCTATTATCAGACAGATTCTTAGATGCCACCCTAGGTATTATGATGCAGAAGGCTTACAGGGGGAAGGCGGTGTGAGAGGATTTCTAAAATCCCCTGGCTATGCTGCTGCTGCTCCACAGGACACACTGCATTGCTGAGAAAGGAAGGTACTTTTGCACATAGTTTTAAAATATGTTTCTGTTGATCTAACCTTGAAAGTTAAGACACAAAGTGAGAAGCATTTTTCAAAGTCAGGTTTATTAATGCATAATTTATATAGAATAAAATTTGTTCTTTTTAATTGTACAGTTTCATGTGCATAATCATGTAATCATGACCACAATCAAGCTACAAAAATTTTCATTACTTTCAAAAATTCCCTTACCTTCTTGGCAGTTAATGCTCTCCTTCCATCTCTATCTTTGGCAACGGCTGATTTGTCATGTGGTTTTACTTTTTTATTCTGAGCATATATTATAAATGGTACTAGATCACATATAACCTTGGAGTCTGGATTCTTCTGCTTAGTTTCATGTTTTTGACATTCATCTATAATATTGCATTGTATTTATATCTATGTGCTATAGATACAATTTGTTTCTTGTCATAGATGAGTAGTATTCTATTATTTATTTGCTTTCCCATTATTTATAATGGGTGTTTGGGTTGTTTCCAGTTTTTGGATATTATGATTAAAATTGCTATGAATATCTTAATACAGGTCTCTGTGTGATATTAAATCTTGAATAGAAATCTCCTAAAATGTTTTTATCCCATTACAAAATATTCTGAATTAGGTGGTGAATATGTATTATTTCAACTGCATCCTGAATTACAAGGCAACTAACTAAACTCTCATAAAGTAGAATGAGTAGTTGAGTGACAGTTATTTTATCTATGATCTACTTCAGTTTTAAGATGGAGTAAGTCAATGAGGAAAAAACATACATATTTAACATAAACACCAAAGTAACTAAACCTCATAACTCTGTGACTTAAGTCTTAATTTACTTCCACATTTATTTCACATGAGCAAACTAAGGAACATAAACAGGTAAATGGTAAAGTCAAGGTGTGAACCCAGGCAACCTGGCTCTATAATCTTGCATTTAACTGCTCTTTTATGTGGTGGTCTACATGTCTGGTATTCACACATTGGAGAAAATGCAATGTAAAGAAGCTGGCTCTGCATTAAAAATCTAAAACTAAGAGAGGTGTTCTATGTAAGAAGTTGTCATAGATCTGGATTGCAACAGGTGGTTTTAAATCTCTTTCATTGCTGAGATCTAAGCTTATTCTTTTGACACACTCTGTCAGGATCAAGAACAAATCAGATGAGCTATGGCTCGGAAGGAGTCATCAGTATTATGTCCGTTTTTAGCCACACCCACTGAGAGGCAACATGCCTGGATCAATGAGAACTGCCAGATGTGAGGACAGTGGAGCAATGAGGGGCCTGGGCAATGGGTGCTATTTTCATCGTAATGTTGGTAATACATAGCTAGTAAATTAGTCTATTTTATTTTAAAATTTGATGTACAAAGATTGCCTAGTTCTGTTAGATCACATTGATGAGCTAGAAAAATTCACAATAAATTATTGAATGTAGCAACAGATACCTATACAGATAAATGTGTGTTTTTGCTATTATTATGGCACGTATAAAATGGCTATTTGGTTATGAGAGCAAAACAAATTACCATCCAATGTCAGGCAATATAAAGAAAGGCAGTTTAAATGCCCACAGGTTCTTGTAATGAGTCATAGAATCATCAGTGCTAGTACAGATCGATATGACTTATTCACAAGTCATAAAGCAAGTGTCATTTTAGCAACATATATCTATTTACCAAAATCTTCTATCTGAATTTCTAGAGCAATTATTTAATTTGCAGAGGTGTATGGTTCAATGAAGGACCAGTTGAGAATACATGTTTAACCAATAAGAAATGCAGGTGGGGCTTATATTTATTTCCTCTCCCCCCAAAGTCTGCTTATTTTCCTCTGGTCAGAGAGTTAAAATACTAGTAGATGGTCTAACCTTCATTAGCGAGTCCATGCTACCAAGTTATTGCCATTTTAATGCAGTTGGAAGCAATACACACCAACTCTAGGTCTGTCTCCTAACTCTATTGTACCTCCTAAATCTTCCCCTCTCCCTGTCACTGTTCCTTACGTCCTCCTTCCCTTCCAGCCAGATGTGGGAATGAGGTAGAGGACACGGATGTCCTAGGAAAAAGATAAATCAACTGAAGGAAAAGCCTGGTTCTCTGAGTGACTGTGGAAAAAGCCCCTTACCACCTAGATACACTTTTATATTCATTAGTAACTCCTCTTATACTTACGTACTTTTACTGCAAAGTCATATAATATTTCCATTTATAAAACACATCGAATTACATGCCTTACCATTTTAATAGATAAAAAATATTTATTTGACATATACTTTATGGGGTGCTAAAATCTAGTGAGCAATTACAAATTGATTCAGATGTACATTAAAGACATAGTAGCACGTGTGTGTAATTTGGTGTTGTCTCTTCCTGAAATTCCAGTTTCAGTTTCTGAAATCTTTATCTAACCCCTGTTTACTTTCTGCAACAGCTACTCCAACTCTGTTATGCAGACAGACCATGATTTATAAGGGCCATATTTCAAATCAGACAACTGTGGTGTCTACTTCTAATATATGCATTGAAAATGGCAGGTAAAGCAAAGAGAAGATGCCTAGAAAGACTATACTCATTATTTTTTAGCCTAGTCCCTTGGGGTCCAGGCACTTATTAAAACACAGATTTTGAGCTTCTGTGTGCTGTTGACATGTTAAGATAATCAAGCCTGTGCTACTGTCAATTTCCTTGCCAAATCTATACTAGTACTACTCTTGACAAATATCAAAAGTGACTGGCAACTTCACTCAGTGCAACCCTAATTTGATTTCTTCCCTAAGTCTTTCTTGTCTAAAGACCACTCAACTTACAGAATAGAATAAACCCTTCAAGTCCAGAGCTTTAAGAGATAGAAAAGAAAAATGAAACAATGAAAATAAGAAAAAGAACATCCATTACACCAATTGCAATGGAGTGCTGTTTTTCTCTTAAAGAAGGTCAGTCATGTAAAGTCAAATCACGAAGGTATACTCTTCGAAAAATTTTATGGAACAGTTTCAAATTTATATATATATATATATATATATATATATATATATATATATATATATATATATATATTTAAAAAACCCCTTTTTCCCCAGGGTTTGATTAACTGGCTTCAGAATATTTTTTATTTTTATATTAATTTCTGAAAGGAAAGTAGTTGAGTAGGCTAGGTTTCTATATTATTTAGTTACCACTTATAATATTTTATGTGAATGTATATGATTTATTTCTTGGTAGTAGCAAGCCATAATTTCTTTTCTCCATTAATGTGAACTTAAGATATTTATTTTCTCACTGTTTATTTCATAGACTTGAAATCTGTCACAATATTAAAATGTAACATTTCTTAAACATATTTGTTAATACTATAAGAAACTTATTATAATAAACTAGAGGCCCAGTGCATGAAATTCATGCATGGGCGGGGTTTCTAGGCCTGCCAATCTGTATGGCAACTGGCAGGGCAATCAGGGGAGCTCCCTCTGGTACCTGTCTTAGCTGGCCTGGGGCCTGCAGGTTGCTCCTGCATTGAGTGTTTGCCCCCTGATGGTCAATGCATGTCATAGCAAATGGTTGACTGGCTGACTGTCTTCCTCTAGGAGGTCAGTGAATGTCATAGCGAGTAGTTGAGTAGCTTTAGCATATCATTACCATATTACACTTAGATTGGTTGAACAGATGACTGGACAACCGGACAGTTAGTATATTAAGCTTGTAATATATAGGATGGCAAATTTGATCAAACTGGATCTTATTGATAAAAATAAATTTATATAATCCAAAATAACTAAAGTTTTTTTTTTATGGCATATTTTCCTTCAAATGGTTAAGCTTGTCTATGCACCCAGTTATGTTAAGGATGCAATAAAACAAATCCAGAGAGAATTTTATGGCCACATTTTCTTCAAGATATGGCTTTGCTTTATAAAAATAAGATTACATTTTTAACAACATATGATAAGTTATAGAAATTTTGTGTGTGTGTGTGTGTGTGGAACTCAAACACAGTTTTTAAGAAATAAAGCTACATTTTCAACTCTAGGACTGTTTGGCCAGCTTTATTTTGGGGACATATCTACATGGTATTTAGAAAAGATAAGATTGTTCACTTTGTCTCTATTATTGAATGTTTACTTTCATAAAAGTGATTAGTCACAATTCTGTACCAAAATGAGAAAATGGAATGATATAATATGTTCAAAAGAATGAAACAGGTTTAAAAGAAGGGAACTAACAGTGTATGTCAATAAGATATACAATACTGCATTTAGAAAGCTAAGAAATAGGTGACCCTATGGTACAGAATACATATATGAATTATATATAAACTCTGATATAGATTTTAATATTTTCACACACTTAACCGAAGTCCATCAATTTTGATGACTTTCTTAATGACGTTCAAAATAATTCAATATATTTTAGCATGAACACAAATTTTCTTTAATCAGTCTCTAAAGATTAGACATTTAAATTATTTGCATTTTTCACTATAATAAGCATCATAAAAATTTGACCCATGTTGATGATTTCTAGACAAGAAATTTATATGTTTTTAAAAATATTTTTTATTTATTTCAGAAAAAGGAAGGGAGACGGAGAAGTAGAAACATCAGTCTGCTGTCTCTTGTACCTCCCCCCTACTGGAGATTGAACCCATAACCTGGGCATATGCCCTGACTTTCTGCTGTATGGGACAACTCTCAACAAACTGAGACACACCAGCCAGGCAAAATTTGTGGTTTAAATATATGCATTATCAGGGTTTCTGCTGGTGCTCTCTAGAAAGCTGTTATTAATTTAAACTCTCTTTTGTTTGCTTTTAATTTTTCATTATGACAACTTTAAAACATGCTGTAACTAGAGAAAATAGTGTAATGAGCCAGGATTTACTCATTACTCACCTTCAACAATTATGAACAGGTGTCCAATCTTATTTTATTGTATCATCTGCACCTCTTCCCCTGATCCCAGAGTATTTTGATGTAAGTCCCAAACATCATATAATATACTTCATAAGCACTGAAAATTTCAGCCTATTTTTAAATGCTTAGAGATAACTTAAACATTAATATAAGTCAATAACTATATAAAAGAAGGTTGTTCAAGATGAATAAGGAATTCTGAAAACATTTATTATTACAATAAACAGAAATTTTCTCATTAAAGTAAAAAACAGGAAAGTACCTAAAGAAAGCAATATAACTATAGAATAACCCATGCAAAGTCTATATTTAAAATATGCCTAGAAAAAATATATAAGGACATTTAATAAAGGAGAAAGAGAACAGAAAGATCTGAACTTGTAAGAATAGTGTCAAGTGGGCTAAAAGCCAAATGGAATGAGACGTGGGATAAATGGAGGGGGGAAAAAAAGACTTCGATAATCAAATTTTCAGCCAAAGAGAACAAAGAAAGACTAGGCTCAGTATTTGGCAGATGATGTCATGATGAATAAAGAAAGGAACTAAGTAGATTTCCAGTTTCTTTCTTTTTTTGCTTCTACATTATTCATTAATAGAAGTAACTCAACATAGAAATGAGAGAACAAAATGAGTAAAAGATAATTTTTTAGTTTAAGACAGATTGAAAGACTGTAAGACTAAACCTTACTATTATAATATCCAAACATATTGTATCCAATAGATAAAGTAATAAAACATAGGTAAAGATCCAAACATATTATATCCAATAGGTAAAGTAATAAAATCATTGTCACTAATTTTTCAGGAATTTATATCAATTAGTATTGCTTCCATAAAATGTTAGAAAGACAAATGTTGGCTCATTTTTAAACAGGTAATCACTACAATGTACAGTTGAGAAACATGTAGAACAGATAATTGAGAATATTAACATCTTAGAAATTATGTAGTAAATATTAGTAAATGTCCTGTGTTTGATAAACATGTCATGTAAAATAATTTCCTTTTGAGAAAAAAAAATGTGCTGAGCTAGGAGTTCATGAGAATGTTGCTGATCCTTAGACACATCTTCCTTAAAATACTTCTAGATGCGATTTTTAATGAAAGGATTATAATAACTTGGGCTAGTCTACTTCAAAGATAATTAATGGACTCATGACAACCTGCAAGCATTTGAATTAGTCAGTACAAACTATTCTTTCCTCTTTTCTGTTTTTTAATATTTTTATATACCCTGATGATTTTGTTATCAGTTATGAGAATTGATATTGCATTAATAAGTTTTAGGTCAAAAAATTTATATATTTAGCCCTGGCCATTGTGGCTCAGTTGATTGGGGGTTATCTTATGCACCAAAAGGTAGATTTCCGGTCATGTGCTGATGCACATCAATAATCTCTCTCTCCCTCTTCCTCCTTCTCTCTAAAAATCAATAAAAAATCTTTTAACATTTTTATATATTCACTAGAGGTCCTGTACAAGAAATTCGTGCACAGGGGGAGGTGATGTCCCTCTGATTAGCCTGTACCATCTCCAATCCAGGACCCCTTGGGGGATGTCTGACTGCTGGTTTAGTCCAATCTGCAGGGCATCCTACTTGCCTGCCTGCCAGCCTAATGACCCCCGAGCCACTCCCCTGCCAGCCTGATCAATGCCTAACTGCTCCCCTGCTGGCCTGATTGCCCCCAATTGCCCTCCCCTACCATCCTGATCAATCCCAACTCCCCTCTCCTGAAGGCCTGGTCACCCCTCACTGCCCTCCCCTGCTGGCCTAGTAGCCCCCAATGCCCTCTCTTTCAGGCCTGGTCACCCCTAGCTGCTCTTCCCTGCAGGCTTGATTGCCCACTAATGCTTTCCCCTGCTGGCCATATTGTGGTGGCCATCTTTGACCACATGGGGTGGCCATCTTGTGCAACAGCATGAGGGTCAATTTGCATATTACCTTTTTATTATATAAGCTTTGTTTTTTTAAATATATTTTTTTATTAATTTCAGAGAGCAAGGGAGAGGGAGAGATAGAAACATTAATGATCAGCTGCCTCCTGCATGCCCCTCATCAGTACCAAGCCCTGTATGTGCCCTGACAGGAGTATGACCTCCTGGTTCATAGGTTGATGCTCAACTATTGAGCCTACCAGCCAAGCAAAACAATGTATAGATTTAAAAATTCAGTCTTGTTTATTTTACATGGGTCTAAATAGACTTAGGTGGTACCACAGCTCTTAAACAGATCTCAATACACAAGTAGCAATGGAAAATAAACTCCTATTCTTTTTTAAAAAATTAAAACAAATAATTATAGTTGCCATTTAACATAATATTAGTTTCAGATGTATAGTCCAATGGTTAGACATTTATATAATTTGTGAAATGATCCCCTGATAAGTCTAATACCCCATATATAGTTATTATAATGTTATTAAACATATTCCCTGTGCTGTACTTTATGATCTCTTTTTTAAACCACCATTTTTTGTTAGAATTTTGCATGAAGATGTAGAAGACAAATTTTTTAGAATACACACAGCTGAAAGGAATAGTCATATTAATGAAGAAAAAAAAAGGTGAAATTTGTTAAAATAAAATTAAGTGGAGACCAGGCTTGAAAATCCCCCAAGAAACAAAATCAGTTAAGTCACGTAAGCAAAACTTATTATACCTATAAGTTAACTTAGATACTTCTTGTAGATGCCTCTGATAATCATAAACAAAATTTAAGTGATCTTAAATTTCTGGTAACCCTGCTGTCTAGTAAGCCCCATTGTAATAACTAAACCTTGTAAAATTAAAATTGTCTTCATTTCTATTTTATAAACTATCCTGGAAGGTTATGCTTCTGGTTTCCCATCAGTTTTGGGTTTGAAGTCTCTCTCTTTGCAAACAGCTTGTTTCCCATTCAATAAAATATTCACATCAAGTAAAGCTCTCTGAATTTTCTCTTAAAAATCATAAGAATAAATGTAAACCTCTTAAACTATCAGCTATAAAAAAACCACAGGAGTGCCTAGAACCAAATTAACAAGAATTTCTGTAATAAACACTCCTAAATGTTTCAGTTGACGACAACCTCAATATAAACATCAGGTGTTGTGACTTCCGAAACAGTGGATGGGATTTTAAATGAGTGAAATGTGGTGTTCATAACCAGGGCATCATAGTGACGAAGAGTTATGGGGTTCAGAGTCAGAGAACACTGCAATTAGCTCTGTCACGTTATGCAAGGTGCTTTACCTCTCTTGCCATTGCCTACAAAGCCCCATGTCAAGCCTGTCTAACTGTGACTCCTCTATCAACCTTCCTCAGCCTTTTCCAGCTGAACTGTACAGCTTCTTCTCCTCAAATCTTTCTAAATCTTCCAATCTCATACCACTATGGGTGCCTTTTCTGCTCGCCATCCCACTTCCTGGCATATTATCTCATTAGGTACTCACTTGGCCCATTCCCTTATTTTATTCAGGTTTATTTAAATGTTACCTCTGCAAAGGAACCTTGTTGTACCTGCATATCTAACCTCCATCCCCCACAAACTTCTACAACCAGCACTCCATGTACCCTTGTACAATTTAATTTTTAATAGCACTTATCTCAATGTTAATATTTTTTTTATTTCTTGCTCAGTTGTCCATTTCCTCCAGGAGGGTATCTGTCATCCACAGTACTAATAATAGTAACTACTAACACTCCCCTGATAATTTCTGTGCACCAGGAACTACTATGAGTGTTTCACATATATAGCTTGATATTCAAGGTAAGTGTTAAAGTCCCATTTGAAATTGGAGAAACTGGGGTATTGAGAAGCTAAGTTAGTTTCCCCTCAAGTCACAGAACTAGTAAAAAGCAGAGTCTGTATTCAAATCTAGGAAATCTGGCTCTGGCACTGGAGTTGTGGTTAAGTAGGTGCTAGCTGACATTTTTTTTCTTTTTTAGATTACTAGATATACAGTTTATATAAAAAGCACAAAGTATATGTACCTGAAATATCTAGGTCAGTGCATGGCCTATAATTAGTATTCATTAAATGCTCATAATAATAAAATATTTATTTGACGTATTGGAACATATCTATTAAAGAGTGCCTCAAATAAAGAAAGCTCTAGGATTATGTCATTTTATAAGAGGTTTGTTGTTAAAAATCTTAATGTGGGCATCAAGAAATCTTCAAATGCCTGAATATCCCAAAGGGTAGAAAAAAAAGAATTTATAAGGAAGCATATTTTTCAACACCTTATAAGGATGAACTCTCCCATAAAAATATTGCTGATCAAAGAGTCCTGGGCAGCCTTTTAAGTAGTGATACCTAAAATCCAAGCATTCATTTAGTATTAGCAGGAGGTCTTTGAAATTCCACTCTCAGAACATCTACTTTCTTTGTCTTAACCTTTAATCTACCAGTTTGCGAAAGTACTGTCATCACAGGTGTTTTTGTATCTTGTTTTTATAAAATGTACAGACATATTTTTAGGTTTAAAAACCTTAGAAAGAGCCAGGGAGATAAAGGATGAGTGAAGAAAGGGAATTAACGGGTGAGACACTTTTTTAAAAAATATATATTTTATTGATTTTTTACAGAGAGAAAGGGAGAGAGATAGAGAGTTAGAAACATCGATGAGAGAGAGACATTGATCAGCCACCTTCTGCACGCCCCCCTCTGGGGATGTGCCCACAACCAAGGTACATGCCCTTGACCAGAATCGAACCTGGGACCTTTCAGTCCGCAGGCCGACGCTCTATCCAGTGAGCCAAAAAGGTTTCGGCATGGTTATACACTTTCTAACTGCATCCTCACAACAGTCTATGAGAGACAGGTGTTTTCTGATGTCATGCATAAAGTTCAAGGAAATTAGAATAATTTCTTCAAGTAGGTTGCAGGACAAGCGAAGGCCAACAACATGTAGTGTGACCAGAGGTCAGCCTGATTTAAAACCTTTGGCCGTTCTACCACATTGAATACCATTAATTTTCTTCCAGAAGAAATAACAAAATTAAATTATTCAGAGGTCCAATGACAGGCTCACACATTTTGGTTTCCCAAGTTAGTTTGTTTGGCAGAAAACCTCTCTTCCCTATACAACAAATTATATAACCCAGTGTGATAAAACACTCCTTTAAAAAAATAAAAATTCTGTGAGGCACACATAAAAATTTCTGTCTATGAATGTACATATCCTTAAGTCTGAGCAGTGGGCACTGGACCCTGATTTTCAAAACTCTGGTAGCTTGAATTTGAATTTTGGACCATTCTCTTTTAGCACATGAAGTGTGACATGAAACACATTGAACATGCTTCAAACACACAATCTCAAGTGCTAAGGATTCTATGAAAATGTGTTTTCATTAATAGTGTCAGTGTAACATGACAACATTGAACCAGGAGCTGGGGAACAATGTGCAAAATTGGTTTCCATGAACCACTGGGAACCTGTTCCAGCTCCCCATTAGGAAACCTCTCCTTTTCTTTGAATTGGATTCACACACCCTTTTTACCAGGACCTGCCCCCGGCTTACCTCTCCAACTTCATTGTATACCATTCGGCCACCACTTACATTACAGTCACATTGACTTCCCTCCTATTTCTAACTAAAACAAATTCTTCTGAATCTCTTGGCCTTGAATGTGCTAGTCTCTCCCAGTTCTTCCTGTGGCTGCTCATTCTTGACCTTTGCAAGCTGTAAAATGTCACATACTCAGCAACCCTTTCCCGGGTCATAAATCTAAATGGACTGTTCCCACAGTAAATTTAACATTTCTATTGCCTTCTTTCATAGCATAAGTTACAGTTGGCCATTTTCATTTATGTAGTTATTTTTGCCTGCCTCTGCAGTAGAACGTAGGTTCCATGAAAACAGATACCTAGTCTGTCTCATTCACCACTGTAGCCTGGGGCCTGGCTCATAGCCTGACTCAGCCTAAATGTGCAGAGTGAATGAATGGGTGGGAGGACGTTACAGTTATCAAGAAGTAGCTAAGTCTCCTAGGGAGTGCAGTTTCATGAGTTGCATCATAAGATTGAAGTTCACCAACTTAGATGCAAAGTTGAGCAGCTTTAAAAATCTGGCAGTCTGACCCTTCAAGGGAAATCATTAGAATAGGTGTTTTGGAGTCATCCAGCCATGAGTTTGTCAGGTCTACCACTCACTTAACCTCCTGGGCCTGTCATTTTTAATTTGTAAAATGAAGTTAAGGTTCAGGACTAAATTTGAGAATATAGGTAATTTGCAAGGCATAGCATACATGTTAAATAATAGGTAATTGTTATCACCAAGATGTATAATTTATGGTGAACTGTAATACATAAAAAATATAGACAACTTTCCATGCATGATTTTATTCATGTTTATTTTAAAAGCTAATAATATCTTAAATTTTCCCAAGTGATTTCTGAAAGAGCTCATCTCTTCCATTCATCACACAATATTGAGAACAAATATAATTAGTGTGATTATACTAATGAGAAAATAAAATCACAAATGCTATATTTCCAATGATTACAAAGCAATTCACTAGGAGCATGGTCTTAGAACTCAGACAATCTATATCTAATTTGGTGTACTTTCCTCTGAAATGTGACTGGCAAGAAAACATTATAACAGTATTTGGTGTAATACAGAGGTTGTATAAAAATAAGCCAGTGTAGACATGTAGAAGTAGTAGATAAAAGTACTACTAATAATTGCTGGCAAATTTAAAAGGTAAGCTTAGCATTCTTACATTAGCTGTGTTTCTATAGTTTGGCATTTGTTATAGAATCTACATAACATGCCCTCCTAGTGCTAAAACCAGGTCTGTTTCAAGGTCATCCAATAGCCAAGTCAGTCCAACTGCTGAGAGGGCAGAGACGTCGTACTGTTTTAAGTTTCTAGGCTGCAGGTGATCTAGGGATTGCTTCTTCACTCTCTCTTGCTTTTATTCCCAGTCCATTGATATACTCACAAGCTGAAGTTACTGTTTACTGAGACTTGAATACATTCTATTTTATTGCCAACTAGCTGAAACTGAACAAATATTTTCAGCAATTTTATTTTCACTCACTCATGATGACAACTTAGATTATATCAGTACCTAGGATAATATATTTTTTCTTCTTGTTTCTTCAGGGCTTTGTGTATAATGTGTTAATGCATAATAATCAGTCAGGAATAACTGAAAAATCCCTCCAGTGTTTACCAACTTTCTATAGCTTTTGCCTCTGTTGGCATCTCAGAAAAATGTATATTAAATAAATGCCAGTTTTTTAAAAAATGCCTTTATTAAGCTTAGCAATAGAGTCTTCAGATGATCTTTTTTTTCTTCTCTCCTTCCTCTCTTCTTACACTAAAGGCTTCACGTATTACATTGCCTCACAAATACCTGAGAGCTAAAAAGCTTACAATCACAGATTATACCATCCAAATACAAGTTGAGCTTTAGAAAATATTGGTAGCAAAAGTAGTGTGTTTTTCATTTCATTAAAATTGTATTTCTTTTGTTCAGTTTCCAGAAAGGATCATGGGGGAAGGGATGCAGGGAAAGTCAGGCACCTGTTATGTAGAATCGGCTTTAATTTTGGCAAATGCCCACTATCAAGCCTTGTTATTGGAAACGAGTGTGTGCTGCCTCCAGATGTTTGGTTTGTATTCTGAGTGATGGCATTGCAGACCTCTAAGTATCTGCAGCCATGAAATGTGGCATCAGGAAACCAGCTGGCTGAGACTCCTGGGAGCAGAAAAGGGTTTTAGGAGGCTGGTGGGGACAGAACAGTAGTGGAAGAGGGTAGATCTTTCTGCTTTTCTACTACTTTTAAATAAGAAGGTGAAGGCCTGCCCTAGCTGACTTGGCTCAGTGGATAGAGCCTGGGCCTGTGAACTGAAGGGTCCGTGTTTGATTTCAGTTAAGGGCACAAACCCAGGTTGCAGGCTAGATCCCCAGTAGGGCAGGGCTAGATCCCCAGTAGGGATGAGGGGCAATCCTGCAGGAGGCAGCCAATCAAGGCTTCTCTCTTGTCATTGATGTTTTTAGCTCTCTCTTTCTCTCTGAAATTAATAAAAAAATTAAAAAAAAGAAGATAGAGGCTTAGGATGCCCTCAGTTATTCCTTCACCTGAGCTTCCCATCAGGTTCACTTCCTCCTGGAGGGCAATGCCTTCAACCTTCACCCTTCTTTCAGCACCTTCCATTGGAGAAAGTAAAGCCACAAGAAATCATGGTTCCCTTATCTTATGGACTTCATAATTTCACCCATTCTTGGCTCCTTTCTTTTAATTTCCAGTGGGAAAAGGTAGAAACAATGGGAGCGATCTTTCTTATTCTACTCTGAGGTACATTGCAAATGTGTGGTTTAATCCTGGCAACAAAGCCTATATATTTTATCAACACCATCAGCATTAGTGACTGTTGGAATTATTGCTAGCTCCAGTAATTTCGTCCACATTTGTTCTGTCTCTCAGCAGAATCCAAGACAAGAATTACTGGAACAGGAGAAAAGGCTCTTTGCTGGGGCTCAGTTCTGGTGAGTCATCAAAGTCTGAATCCAGGATGGTACAATATTTTACTCGGATATTTATGGAGCACTGCAAGACATTACCCGAGGTGCCAGAGACATAGCAATGAATACAACAGAGGAGACAGAGAGGGGCTTCAGAGCTCCTGCCCAGTCTAGTGGGAGGAGACATAACATAACAATGACTTTCCTAGCGGTAAATGGATGGAAGGAAAGTATAGGTCAAAGTGAGAAATAGTGACTCAGATTGGACAGGGGAGAGGGAACATCTGAGCCTGCACAGGAAGCTGGAGTACTATCCGAGATAGTCCGCTGGCTCGATTTAGGAAAACATAACATTCCCAGGAAATTCACATGAAATGATCTCTGAAAGTCTCACATACGCATGAGACTGTAAGGATGACAACACTGAGTCATGTTATTTTATGATTCAGCATTATTGATGTCATGAATTGATTAACTAGTTAATTTTTAAAAGTTAACATTTAAAAGTCTTATCTTTTGATCTGAAAGACCAAGTGTCATACTTCTATAACAATTCCCAAACAGCATGCCATGGAAATTCTTCTGACAGTGGCTTTAGAAAATGAAAGATATAGCTCATAAGGTTGTCCCAGCAAGACCTGCTATAAATGCCATAAAGTCTGTACATGATTACAAAATGTTTGAGAAAATATCAGATATGCTTTGGAAAGATTTTTAGAAGAAAGTAGAACTGTCACCCAGAGATAATTCTTATTTCCCCACTTGAGTTTTATTTTCTCTTCTCGCCCTGAGAAATGGAGCCATAGCTTGTATCTGCAGAGATAAAAAACCCGAGTCACTGAACTGTCACTCTCTCCATAAGCAGCGAGGAATACACTCATATCCTAAAAGCACTAGGTCCTGACAATTTAAAAGCTGCTTTATGGTGTTTCTGGGAACCATGATAGGCATATTGTTAACTTTTATAATTCTATAGCTCTCAAGACAATTTTCTGGATGCTTTGAACAAAAGGCACACTGACACTGGGGGATTTACTGTCTCCAGGACCAAATGCCTTTTGGGGAAGTGTCTTTGGGATTTCATTGTCTTCCTTCTGCCTTTTAAAATCTAATATGCTTTCATTTTGCTAAGTTTCCTCTATGGTGCCTCTCAATGACATTTCCTCGAGTTAGGTAAACACATCCCTTTTCTCTGTCGAGCTGTTGAGATCCTTTTCACGGGGATTTTGGGAACTTTAAATGATGTTAGGAACAGCATGTTTATACTCTCCTAATGTAATTTTAAATGCCAATAAAAATTTTAGTGATAAAAATGCTAATAAGTTTATGGCTCAGGGCCTCACTTTCCTTACCAATGAAATTCAGAAATTGATATTTAACAAACTGAAAATTCTGTGGTTCAGTGAAAGGCAAAGTTGTAAGTGACTAATAAAAATAGCATTTCTACAAGATGCTGAAGAGAGAGGATGGCTATTGCTGTTTTCTTTTTTAAAAAATATATTTTTATTGATTTCAGGAAGGAAGGGAGAGGGAGAGAGAGACATAATTATCAATGATGAGAGAGATTCATTGACAGCTGCCTCCAGCATGCCCCATACTGGGGATTGAGCCTGCAACCCAGGCATGTGTCCTGACTGGGAATAAAACCGTGACTCCTTGGTTCATAAGTCAATGTTCAACCACTGAGCCACACCATTTGCAGGAGACAGCTTCAGCTGGACTTCTGCCTGGACTAAGAGGATACCTTTCATTTTCTAGGTATAAATTATGGTTCCCTCTGGCCTGAGCCTCCCAATTAAGCCAAAGACTTTATTTCTGGAAGGTAAAATGAATACATATGTCTCTTCCCTTCCATTCTGTACTCTAACCCATTTTCATCCTATTTTTCCAACGGGTCACACATTAAATACTGCTGTAGGTCTTTCACATCTGGTTTTCTTTCTGCCTTTTCACTCTTTCCTTATGCCTGGCTGTTTCTCAGAGCTTCTAATGAGCTTCCTAGTTCTTAGCTTTTAATGAGGAGCTACCATTCAAACTTGACCAGATACCAAAAGAAAGTCTCTAAGGTTAAAAGTGACTGAAACAATAACAGTAAAAAGCAACTAAAAGAAACAATATATGCAAGGAGAGAAATATGTTAAAGACAGGTAAAAATACAGTGATAACAATAGAATTATTCTTATATATTTAGAGTTAAGAGATATTGCAACAAGAAAATATTGGATTCTATAGGAAATGCAACATTCAGAGAACAAAAAGAAAAAGAAAAAGAAAAAAACCCACCAAAAATGTGGAAATTAAAAAAATATAAGATAGCAGAAATGAAAACAGATCTCCAGGAAAAAGCATGACAAAGCTGTTCTCTGCTCCAGCCTTAAAAACAGTCATTTCTCCAAGGGTCCCTGATTCCTTTATTGTAGAAAAGTATTTAGAAACCTGAATCTAGATGTAATTTTAAAATAATGAATAAGAACTTTGAAAAATAGAGACTAAATAATAAACTTAAATTTTTATTAAAATATTTATTCAGTTTCATGCTGCAGAAAGTATTAATATAGAAAACCTTTAATAATCTTATCTAGAAATTACTGAAATATGAAAATTTATTTAATAATTATTTTATGGAGATAAAATGAGATAAAATAAATGAATGTAATAAAAGGAGAAAATGAATATGTATTTTTTATAAACCAATGGTTAAAATCAAGGGAATATTTAGTTGTTTTGTTTTTATAATATATTTTTATTGATTTCAAAGAAGGTAGAGGGAGAGAGATTGAAACAACATGATGAGAGAGAATCTCTGATTGGCTGCCTCCTGCATGCACCCTGCTGATCCAGCCCAAAACCTGGGCATGTGTCCTGACTAGAAATCAAACTGTGACCTCCCTCCTGGTTCATAAGTCCATGTTTAACCTCTGAGCCACAGTGCAGGCAATATTTAGTATTAAAAGATCATTTTTATGGGTGTATTCAACATTGAGCTTAATCAATAAAAGATAAATATTCATTTTTTTAAAACTGACTACAAGATTAATGCAGAAACAAGGTGGAATGATAAAAGGAGACATCCCCTCTCCAGATACCTTTTTCTATTCCCATTCAAATATAATTCATGAATGATATCTTGATTTGCCTGTTAGCCAGTTTTATTTCATAGGAAATTAAGTGAATAATGAAGAAAGCTGTTGCACAAGTTTTAGTTCAAGAAATATTAAAATTAATAGCCACAGCAATTTTGAGAAAGAAGAATAAAGTAGGTGGGATCTCAATACCAGATTTCAAGCTATATTACAAAGCAACTGTTCTCAAAACAGCCTGGTACTGGCATAAGAACAGACATATAGACCAATGGAATAAAACAGAGAATCCAGATATCCACCCAAACCACTACACTCAATTAATATTTGACAAAGGAGGCATGAACATACAATGGAGCCAAGAGAGCCTCTTCAATAAATGGTGTTGGGAAAATTGAACAGATACATGCAAAAAAATGAAACTGGACCACCAACTTACACCAAATACAAAAATAAACTCAAAATGGATGCAGGATTTAAACATTAGCTGGGAAACCATAAAAATACTAGAGGAATCCACAGGCAGCAAAATCGCAGACATATGCCAAAAGAACTTCTTCACTGATACTGCTCCAACAGCAAAGGAAGCTAAAGAAAAAATAAACAAATGGGACTACATCAAAATAAAAAGCTTTTGCACAGCAAAAGAAACCATCAACAACACAACAAGAAAGACCACTGTATGGGAGAACATATTTGCAAATGTTATCACTGATAAAGGTTTAATCTCCAACATCTACAGCCAACTTATACAACTTAATAAAAGATAAACGATCCAATAAAAAAATGGGCAACAGACCTAAATAGAACCTTTTCGAAAGATGACAGAAGGAAAGCCAAGAGACACATGAAAACATGTTCAAAGTCACTAATTATCCGAGAGATGCAAATCAAAACGATAATGCAATACCATTTTACACCTGTCAGAATGGCAATAATCAACAAATCAACAAATGACAAGAGTTGGCGAGGATGCGGAGAAAAAGGAACCCTTGTGCACTGTTGGTGGGAATGCAGACTGGTGCAGCCACTGTGGAGAACAGTATAGAGTTTCCTCAAAAAACTAAAAATGGATCTCCCATTTGACCCAGCAATCACACTATTAGGAATATATCCTGAGAAATTACAAACACCAATTAGAAAGGATTTATGCACCCCTATGTTCATAGCAGCACAATTTACAATAGCTACAATTTGGAAACAGCCTAGGTGCCCGTCAGCAGATGAGAGGATCAGAAAACTGTGGTACATCTACACAATGGAATTCTATGCTGCCATTAAAAAGAAGGAATTCTTACCATTTGCAGCAATCTGGATGGAACTGGAGAGCCTTATGCTTAGGGAAATAAGTCAGTTAATGAAGGAGAAACACCACATGATCTCACTCATTTGTAGATAATAAAGAACATTATAAACTGATGAACAAAAGGATAGACACAGAAGCAGTAAAGCATCAAACAGACTGTCAAACAGCAGGAAGATTAAGGAGAGGCGGGGTAGATAAGAGATCAACCATAGGACTTGTATGCATGCATATAAACATAACCAATGAACACAGACACTGGGGAGTTGGGATATGTCTTGGGGGGGCAATGGGGAGATATATATATATATATATATATATATATATATATATATACATGTAACACAATAAAAAAAAGAAATAAAAAAATAAAAAAAAATAAAGCCTATTATATTGTCAATTCAGAGAACTTACTTTGTGCCTTTCTTTGATAGTAATTATTACTTGCCCAAATGCATCATAGGCATTTCTTTACATGATTTGTCTTATTAGAAGGTAATATTTCTTGAAAGTAGAACCTGCCTTACTCATCCTGATATTCTTCAAACACTTGCTATTTCCAGGTACAGAATAAAAATAAATAAGCACCAAATAAAGGTATAAATTAAATAAAAAATTACTACTCTGTCAAATAGAAAATTTTTAAAAACACAGTCAATAATATTATAGTAACTATGTATACTGTCAGATGGATACTAGATTTATTGGGGTATAACTTATTAGGTTATATAATATCCAATCACTGGGTTATATACCTAAAACTAATATAATATTATATGTGAATTGTAGTTGAAAAATAAAGAAATATTATTTATTAAAAGTTTTTTTATTGTGTTATATGTATACATATCTTCGCATTGCCCCCCCCCCCCCCCTAGGAATACCCCAACTCCCCAGTGTCTTATGTTCATTGATTATGTTTATACACATGCATAAAAGCCCTTTGGTTGATCTCTTATCTACCCCACCTCTCCTTAATCTTCCTGCTGTAATTTGACATTCTGTTTGATGCTTTACTGCCTCTGCATCTATCCTTTTGTTCATCAGTTTATAATGTTCTTTATTATCCACAAATGAGTGATATCATTATGTTGACATAATTGCAGGTGTTCCCCATCTCTTCCTCCCTTTGTCAACCCCCCCCCACACACCCCATCCTCCCTTGGTCTTCACCCCACTATTGTTCATGTCCATGGGGTGGGCATATATGTCCGTCAGCTAATCCTTTCACTCTCCTTATACAGTCACATCTAGACCCACACCTCTCAGGCACTGACCAGTCTTTAACCTTAATGTTAACCTTAATTTCTTTTTAAAAAATATTATTTATTTATTTTTTACAGAGAGGAAGGGAGAGGGATAGAGAATTAGAAACATTGATCTGTTCCTCCTGCACATCTCCACTGGGTACATGCCCTTAACTAGAATGGAACCTGGGATCCTTCAGTCCACAGGCTGATGCACTATTCACTGAGCCAAACCAGCTCGGGCAACCTTAATTTCTTATAGGTTTCTATATTTAACCCTATCCTCAAATTCAATTTTCTGCTAACGGCTTTAATGAATATGTGGTAAGTATACTTAATAAATTTGCAGTTGACTTAAAAGTGGAGAGAATAAATAAATAAAAAAAAACTAAGGGACAATTTGAAAGGTATAAATGTATATATTTTTTGCTTAGGAAAAACTGGCTGAATAAGTTCTAAGCACTTGAGTATATTCAACCTCAATAGATGTCACATTTGTGGTGTGGCTTTCAAGGTCTGAATCAATCAGACCAATGTCCTGAAAGCATTGTATTCAGCTTTGGGAACTAATTTAAGAAAGACATTGACAAAACAGTTAATTCAGAAGAAATTAAATTTTCAGAAAAGCATGGCATGTGAGAAACAAAGAGATGTTTCACTTAGGAAGAAAGAATTTTAATTATTCAAGGGGTTTATGCTTATTTAGAGGGCAACCAAGCAGTAGATGCGTGATATGGGGAGACAGATTTTGATACAGTATAAAGAAAATCCTTAAAAACTGGATTACTAGAAAGTGAAATGATTGGGCTTATGAGACTTGGAGAAAAGGTTTCAACATATCATGGGAGGTTATCATCGATTACTGATAAGAGCCTTTTTAGTTTTAACTTTTTTTGACTCTATATTTAGTAAATAAATGTTTTTAAAAGCTTCCTATAATCACATCTTATAGTTACCTTCCTGTAAATCTTAAATGGAAGGCAGGCCTAATCATAGAACCAAGTATCCTAAAATACTATGATATACTAGAAATTTGCTATTACTGGTCTCCAGACATAATTCCATTTTCATTCACTATAACACATTTATCAGAATCTATTCCTGGATTCTTTATCCTCTCTTTCTTGGTTGAAACTTTTTGTTGCCCACAACCATCTGGGCTTATAGATTAAAATTATATCCCATTGCCTCAGCTATTTGGAGGTAGATAGCCTGATAAATTATCCTATACTATTCTTGATACACAGAAGTTGGTAGGCAAAATTCCCATCAAACATATTAAAGCTATTCATATTTTTGGAAATGGTCATTTAATTAGCAAATCAAAGAATGATATGTTAAGAATATAAATAAAAGTAATTTTATATAAAATTAAAATTCCCAAACAAATGTCTCAAGTAATTTTTTTAAGCTAACTATAACTAATTCACTGAATAATGAAGAGTGGCTGGAAAAAATATTATAAATTCACTTTCCCAGGACTATATAATTTGAATTCTAAAATTTAATAATTAATAATTTGATACCGTTAGAAAGTTTTACCCAAATGACTTATTCTATGAAAGGAAATCATAGAGGCTGTTTGCTATTAACTAATTCAATTTTGTTTAATATTTCAGGGTTTTTTGTTTTGTTTTGACCAAAAATATAAGAAAAAAAAATGAAGACCTTTCTATATTTCTAATACTATTCTAGGTTCTTAAAGTAAATCAGTGAAGAAAAAAGACAAAAATTCATACCCTCATACAGCTTACATTTAGTACAGAAAAACAGTGAATACATAAAATATGTAAGTAAATTATATGTTAGAAAGTTATACATGTCATGGTGAAAAAGTAAAGCAGGGAAAGAGTATATGAAATGCTAAGGCGTGAGGGAACTGTACTTAAAAATAGGTTGGTCAAGGAAGGTCTCAGTGGATCAGTGACATTGAGCCAATACTAAAAGAAGGTGGAGGAACCAGCCATGGAAGCCTCTGGGGACAGAACAATTCAGAAAGAGGAGTCGGTGTGGTGTTAAAGGCTTTGAAGGGGGGTGTGCTTGGCTTGTGCAAGAAACAGCACAGAGACCAGTTGAATCAAGTAAAAAGATAATGAGATGGGAAGGCCCAGATGATCTGTGGCATGAGATAATGGCAGATAGTGGAGAAGTATCGGAAACCAAATATTGTTCTCACTAAATGGATGTAAACAGGAAGCCAGAAGGCTGGCCAACCTTAATTGCTCTGAAAGGTCAGAGCTGATTATTCATTGTTTAGTTGAAACTGTTTGTATCATGTTAATTTCTGTTTTTTTTATTTCCTGCCTAAAGGCTAGGGGTGTGTCCCAAAGCCTTAATAAAAGGGAGAAAAAGGCCAGAGCAAATGGTAGTCATTTCCACTAGAGGAAGGCTTCTGCCTGGCCCCCGATATCACCAAATTAATATTTTCTAGTCTCTCATTTCATTTGTGTGCAGCACGTGGGACGTGGAAAGAGGTTCCCACAGAGAAGCAGGGAGACCAGGTAGGAGGCTATTATCAGAGTGCAGGGCAAGGATGTTAGTGGCTTGGACGAGGGTAATAGCAGTGGAGGTGGTGAGGACATGTATGTGTTCTTAAATAAAAAAGCCCAATAGCATTTACAGATTGATCGGACATGGGATGTGAAAGAAAGAGAAGTCAAGAAAGATTTCAAGGCTAAGAAATTTAAGAAATAAATTAGCTACTACCTGAGAAAGAAAAGATAAAAGGTAGAGCTACTGTTGAGTGTTAGATATGATAAGCTTGAAAAATATTTCTTAAACAGCTAGTTGATAAGTAAAGAATATCAATGGTAAATTTTTCTGGCTAACTAGCTCATTCAGTGGCTCTCACAGCAAATCCAACTTAAAAGTGCTTGTTGGTATAGACAAAAACAAAACAAAAAGCAATTCTAAGACAAGCTCCTGATTTTCAAATAATACACTACCAAATATATACAAGGTATTATGGATAGTCCCAATGAGTGCATGGCTGAAAAACAAGACTTGGGTTATCTATTACTGTGTATAACATGTGGAACAATTTCCAAAAGCAGCCAGAGTCACAAATTTATTTAGATCCCCTGATGTAGAAATTGAGTTTGTCTAAAATTGCTTATAATTATTTAATGCAAAGTCCCAGATGGAGAAAAAATAAGTCAGACTTTCTGTTTCTAGAATCACATAAATGTGTGTATCCTTCATGGTGTTCACACGGTGAAGAAGGATGTTGATATTTTCAGCTGAAAAGGTAATAAAAGCTTCTTCTGCTTCACAGCTCAAGTGTTGTATTTCACTTGACTGTAATTCATAAGTTTCCTGTAGGCTAGATGTTTTATACACAGAATTAAATACACAAAAGTATTAAATGCAATACATTTCTGACAGTGATATACTTTGTGGCAGAAACTCCATCACATTTCTCTGCTTCTGAGCAGATTGGGCATTCAAGCTTAACATTCTAGGTGAGAATCAGCAAACAAATGCATCTGGTGGGCCTTAACTTTCAGGGAAGCGGAAAGCAATATTAGGGAGTACCTTCTCTTTCCCAGGCATCATCCTATGTTCTTTAAAAATAAATTTTATATTTCACACTTCAAAACCATTATCTTTTGACAGGTTTTTTTTAAAAATTAAACTCAGGAGATTTACATATATATTCATTAAGTATACTAATTCTTAATTCTCTTTATGTTTTCTATATTTTAACTTATATTCTTCCCCTTTAAGATGAGTTACAACTTATGTGCTATACTTAGGGACATTTACCTAGTAATTTCTCAGGATCATGACTAGGCCTCAGAGCTGATTAATGGGAAATCCTAGCTTCAACTATATTTCATAACCCTCTAAACTTAGAGGTAATGTGTTATTTTGGACTCTTAAATATTTAAGAAAACACTGTTTGGACATTGTCAGAGATTAATAAGTAAATTGTACCATTCAGAATATAATAAAATTGAATAAAATTTGTAACTAATTCTAATGAGGAAGAAAAAGCTTAACTATTGAAAAAAGAAAAGAACTCAATATCAACCTTCCAGTGACCACATTATGTTTAAATATTTAGCATAAATTATACAATCTGGCAATAATTACATTTGTACATAGAATAGACACACTGTGTACACAGCATACATTGTTGATTTACACCAATATTGGCAGATTTGTTCATCTGCTTATTTTAATATATATTTTTAACCTGCGATAATCTTTCAAACTTAAAGATTAAGAGTATTCAACAAAGACCCTGTGTCTATTTGGCTTCATGCCTTTCATCTATTCTGTTTTTCTTTCTTTCTTTCCTGTCTTGTTTTCTGTCTCCTTCCCAAGGTCTAGACTACATTGAGGTGAATTAAGCATTTGGCTTAGCCAAAAAATTAGAGGGAATTAAAAATATTCAGTAATCAAAGTAAATAATATTTTAGT
>PVJN01024191.1:17438-31516 GCA_004026805.1 Lasiurus borealis | reverse complement strand
ACCCAGGTAATAGACAGAAACCTGCCGACAGCAGCTGCCCTATATCTAAATTCAGCCTAGCACTAGGAATACTCAGTGCCTACTCAAGAATCCAAATAAACCTTTCCACTAATATTTACAGAGTAATCTAAGATTGTTGGTAGAGTATTAAATTTGACAGTAAAAGAGTTATTAAGCTTTCAAATTAATTTAAATTGGCTAATTGAAATAAGTGAACACCCAAGAAAATTTAAATGTACTGGACAAAAAGCTGTTTCTAAAGTATTAATTAAAATTTCTATTGTTAGCTCATCTCATGGTAAAATTGCTTAACATGCAATGAACATGAAACAGGCATATTTGTGTGCAAAAAATTAAAATTTAAAGTTATCAAGATTGTATTAAATATTTTACAAAATTTTCCATTAATCACAAAAAAGGAGGGGGAGTAGGATAATATCATGTAAGGAAAAATATCTTGTAAGTAAATTACATCTAGGAAATTTTCACTTTAGAAAATTAATTTTCATTTGTCATACTAACAGCAAGACACTCATGAAAAACACACATGGTGTCAAAATAACCCAAAGGAAAAGCAGGTAGGCAAAAATAAAAAGGACCCCAAGTCAACTTTATAGAAAAGAGTCCTTTATTAACTTTTGGTCGAGAATATGTTTATATAGTTTCAGAAAACAACTCCAAGACCAAGTGGACTCTTATAACAGAGGAACTGACAGGTCTGCTCCAACCACGAAGATAAGAGAAACAGTCCAGAGATGGAAGACGCTGAGGACACCTTACCATGTAAGCAGTTAGCAGGAGTGCATCGCTACCGGATGCCCGGGACCAAACCAGAGAGGGTTGGACCGGCATTGCCACCATTTGTCCACTATCCATATACCATTGGTGAAGTGTACCTATAAGGAACTGTTTGATATTGAAACTGGGACTCAAAACTATCGATCATGATTTTGCTTTTATAAGTTTATTCCTAGCCTACTAAGGCAAGATGTTTTTAAAGACAAGAATCGGGGTCGGGGAGAGAAGGGGGTAACAGATACAGAGGCAAAGAAGCAATGAACAGACTGTCATGCTACAATGGGAAGGCAGGGGAGGTTTGGGTTGAGGTGGGGGGGGTGCTGTAACACATCAACCGAAGGACTTGTGTGCATGTATGTAAGCATAGCCAATGGATACAGGGCATTGGGAAGGGGGAGAGAGGTGAGGGCATGTACTGGGGGGTGGGGAAGGCCGGGGAAGGGCAATAGGAAAAAGAAAAAAAATAAATAAATAAATTCAAAAAAATAAAAATAAATAAATAAAGTACCTAAACAATAAAAAATAATAATAAAATAAAAGACTATGCATAAAAAAAGAAATTTGTTCTCTCTCTTAAAGGAAATCTTTTTAAATTTAACTAAGCTAATATACTTGAAATTGCATAGAAAACTTTATAAAATAAAAATTAATAACTATATTTTAAATGTTATGAAGGTTTTGGCCTCTAAAAGGGCAAAATGAAGTATTTTTTAAAATCACACAGCAGAATTTAAAATGACAAAAAGCCCATAACTGCATTCTTAGTTAAGCTACAGGCAGGGCAACAATTGCAGCTTGTGAATCAGAAGTAACATTTACTAAATTTGCTCTGCTTTTTAAATGAAGATACTTACTTTAATTACTTAAATAAATTAGCTTTTTAAATTAAAATCAAGGTTTTCGGCTAAATGAAAAGCCATGGTCTTTGTAAGCAATTTGATTAAGTAAGAATACTTAATAAAGTAACTAAGACCTTCTCTATACGGCCAGTTTGAAATTGAATTGCCATGGCCTACAACAAAGAATACCCTTACATGATATTATTCTACAATGTCATTATAATTTTTGATATTTTACAACAGCATATTGTACAATTATCCCAAACAAACTTACAATCTAATTCATTGAATGTTTGGCATCAATTATAAAAAGAACATGAAAGGAATTAAGGTAATGAGTAGGCACTTGAGCATTCTATATTGGCCCTTCTTGCCCTTTTTTGCCAAAAAGGACCCTCTTCTCACACCCAGTTACCCACAGCTGTTGTCTGAGTTTTGTGTTCATGCTGAGGTTAAAGCCTCATGTGGCTGGTACCATGATCAGTGCCAGGGCCCCCCAGCAGGTGAGGGGATCCCAAAGTAGGTGCTGGGAGTGGAGGCTACAGGGGCATAGGCTACCAAGGAGCAGAACTGAACCTCACATGACCCTGCTTGGACCTGGAGGATGGCTGGTTAGCCAGAAATGGGTAAGATTCCTCAGGGAAGGAATAACCTAAGACAGGCACAGTCACAGAGGGGCCATCAGGAGAGAACTTGGGGATCAACAGAGGTGGGGCACAGACCCTCACCCCTTCTGAGGGAGGTCTCCTAACTCATAGCTGCTTCACTTCCCATGCCCAGTTCAGATTGGGACCCAGGTAACAGACAGACTTGGCTGACAGCCGCTGCCTATATCTAAATCCAGCCTAGCACCAGGAATGCTCAGGGCTTACTCAAGAATGCAAATAATTCTTTCCACTAATATTTACAGGGTAAAGTAAGATTGTTGTTAGAGTATTAAATTTGACAATAAAATAGTAAAGGTTTCTGACTAATTTAAGTTGGCTAATTGAAAGAAGTGAATTTTCAAGAAAATTTAATTGTATTGGACAAAAATTTGTTCCTAAAGTATTAACTAACATTTCTATTGGTAGTTCATCTCATGGTAAAATTGCTTAATATGCAATAAACCTAAAGCAGTCACATTTTTTGTGCAAAAAATTAAAATTTAAAGTTATCAAGACTGAATTATAAAAATTTTCCAAAAGCCTCCTAATAATTAAATTAAAAAGAGGCAGGGATGGTGGAGTATTATTATGTAAGGAAAAATATCCTGTAAGTAAATTACATCTAGAAAAAAAATTTTAACTTTTAAAATTAATTTTCATTTGTAATGGTAACAGCAAGACAGCCATAAAAACACACATGGTATCAAAATAAGCCAAAGGAAAATTGTTTGGGGAAAAATAAAAAGGATTCCAAGTCAAATTTATAGAAAAGATTCCTTTATTAACTTTTGGTCAAGAATATGTTTGTATATTTTCAGAAAACAACTCCAAGACCACGTGGATTCCTGCAACAGAGAGGAATTGACAGGAATGCTCCAGCTATGAAGACAAGGGGAGAAACAAGAGGAGATGAAAGACTGCCAAACTAGCAGTCAGCAGCTGTGCGTCGCTGCAGGTTGCCCAGGACCAAACCAGAGAGGGTCGGACCTGCATTGCTACCATTTGTCCACCATCCAGATATTGCTGACATGTACACATAAGGAACTGTTGGACATTGAAACTGGGACTCAAAAAACTGTTGGCCCAGGAAGAAACTACAGACGGATTCATTTGCCTCTCAAATTAGCCATTGTTGTTTGTCTCATTTTATGGTCTTATATGTTTATTTCTAGTCTGCAGATGCAAGATTTTTTAAAGGAAATAGACAGGGGAGATGCTGGAAACCAATCATTGTCTCACTAATTAGAAAAGTGTGGACAAAGAACCCAGAAGGCTGGTCAACCTTGAAGCTCTGAAAGGTCAGAGCCAACCACTCCCTATCTAATTGAGACAATAGTAGCTGAAGCAACTTCTCCACCAAATAATCATGTAAATCCTTACTGATAAGATAATCTGCCTGTTACTGTAATTGCCTGTCTCAGGGCAATGGGTGTATCCCAAACCTGAATAAAATGCAAAGCAAGGGATAGACCTCCCACTAGAGGTGGGCTCCTTCCTTGCCCCCTATTTCCCAAATTAATATTTTTCTAGTCTCTTTTCATTTGTATGTGGCCTTCTCCAGAACCCGAACCCTGAACCAGAACCCTGAACTACATGGGACATGAAAGGGGTTCCCACACTTATTAAAATAGGAATAGAAGAAAACTACAACATAATAAAGGCCATATATAATAAGTCTTCATCTAATATAATATCCAATGATGAAAAACTGAAAGCTTTCCCTCTAAGATCAGACACAAGACAAGGATGTCCATTTTCACCACTATTATTCAACATAGGGCTGGTAATCTTAATAAAGGCATCCAAATAGAGGATGAAGAAGTAACACTGTCACTTTTTGTGGGCGTCATGATTGTGTGTATAGCAAACACTAAAGACTCCACCAAAATGATTAGAAACAGTCATTAAATACAGTAAAGTTGTAGGCTACAAAATCAATGTGAAAAAATTAATTGCCTTCCTGTATATGCACAAAAAACATCAGAAAGAGAAATGAAAATAGTTTCTTTTTCAATTGCAACCCAAAGAATAAAATACATAGGAATAAACTTAAAGGATGTGAAATGCCAATATACTGAAAATTACTAAGTATTATTAAAAGAGATTGCAAAAGACACTACAAAATAGAAAAATATCCCATGATCATGGACTGGAAGAATCAACACAGCTAAAGTGTTCACATTACCCGAAACAATATACAGATTTAATGGAACCCCCCATTAAAATTCCAATATCATTTTTAAGAGAAATAGAACGAGAAATCATTAAAGGTGTATGGAATAAAAAAAGATCCTAAAAGCCAAAGCAATCCTGAGAAAAAAGAATGAAGCTAGAGGTATCATGCTACCTGACTTCAAATTATACTACAAAGCTATGATGATAAAAACAGCATGGTATTGGCAAAGAAACAAGCACACTGACCAATGGAACAAAAATAGAGAACCCAGCTGTAAAGCCACATGTATTTGGACAGGTAATTTTTGACAAAGGAGCCAGAATCACACAATAGAGTAAAGATAGTCTCTTCACTAAATGGTGCTGGGAAAACTGAAAAGCCACATGCAAGAGAATGAAACTGGATTACAGTTTGTCCTCATGTATAAAAATTTATTCAAAATGGATCGAAGACCTAAATATAAGATACAAAACAATAAGATACATAGAAGAAATTATAGGTACCAAATTTATGTAACTTAGTCAAAGAGAACATTTTATGAACTTGACCCCAAAGGCAAAAATAACTAAATGGGACTATATCAAACTAAAAAGCTTTTGCACAGCAAAAGAAAATGACAACAAAACAAAAAGGCAAACAACAAGATGGGAGATGATATTTGTAAACAGTAGCTCTAAAAACATAAGACTAGTTTAATGCATTTCAGTTATACCTCAAAAACAAACAAAAAACAAAAAAACAAAACAAAAAAAAGAACTCATAAAATAATACCAAACAAATAACCCAATCTAAAACTAGGCAGAGGAACTGAAAATGCACCTCTCCCAAGAAGGCATATGAACTGTCAACAGATATATGAAAAGATGTTCTACCTCACCAGTAATTAGGGAAATGCAAATGAAAACTACAATGAGCTTCCACCTCACACTTGTTATAGTGGTCATTACCAACAAGACAAGCAATAACAACTATTGGAGAGGTTGTGAAAAAGAGGGAAACCTCACTCACTGCTGGTGGGAATGTGGGATGGTACAACCTCTATGAAAAGCAGTGTGGCAATTCCTCAAAATATTATGAATAGAGCTACCCAGCAATCCCTCTCCTGTGTATATATCTGAAAAACTCAAAATAATGTTTTGCAAAGATATATTCACCCATATGTTCATTGCAGCATTATTCACGGTGGCCAAGATATGGGAACAACCAATGTCCTGTGATAGAGGACTGTATAAAGATGATGTGGTACATATCCACAATGGAATACTATTCAGCCATAAGAAAGGATGAAATAATGCCATTTGCAACAACATGGATGGACCTTGAGGATATTATACTAAGGGAAATAAGTCAGTCAGAAAAAGCTAAGAACCATATGATTTTACTCATATGTGGGATATAAAACTGAAACACGTGAACACAAAAAACAGTGTAATGGTTACTAGAGGGAAGGGGGTGGGGGATAAAGGGTATCCTAATATATGTTGACAGGAGAAGATTTGACTTTGGGTGTTGGGCATACATTACAATATAAAGATCTTGTAACATAGAAATCCACACCTAAAATGTGTATGTTCATATTGACCAATGTCATACAATAAATGTAATAGAAATAAAAAATATATAATCTCTGGGATGGGGGACCCAGATATCAGTATTTTTAAAATGTTTCCAGAGGAAAATGGCCAAGTAGGTGGCAGTGCCATTCACCTCCCTCCTAGGGCCAGGCCAGAAAATCAACTAAACCAGAGAACATCTACCCTGAATTAACAAATTAAACACAGCCGAGGAGACAATTTTCAATAGGAATGTGCAGAAGATGCCTAGAGAATGCTGCTTGCCAGCCATAACCCACATGGAACCACCACTGTGCCCCAGTATTGAGTGGCACAATATCTCTCCGAAGGCTCCCAGACATCTGCAGTGAGTGCATGCTGCCAGATTGAGCTCCTGCACCAGGTTTCCTCATTGCTAGAACCCAATGTCCTAGGATCTGGCTACAAGAACCCACAGTGGATGCAACCTTGGGGGAACCCTGTGCCTCACCCCATCTGAGAGCCCAGAACTGTGCTGCTAGCCTTACCCAGAGCCAGCCAGTGCCTGATCCACCCTACCCCTCAGAACAGTCCTGTTGGAGCCATCCAGACCAACCCAACACACACCTCATCCTGGATGGGCAACAGGGGCGTGCAGACAGAGCCACCCAGAGCAACCTCTTCCTGATCCACACTGAGAAGGGACACATTAGAGCAACCCATCAGGTGTCTCACTTTGGGCTATAAGAAAGGGGGACTGTGCAACCCAGAACAACCTATGCCCACCCCATCCAAACACCCAGGGTCTTGCTGCTGGGGCAGCCTGGAGTAAATCACTGTGTGCCCCACTCATACCACAGAGGAACTCTGACTGTGTGACTCAGAGAAACCTGCACCTGCTTCTCCCAGGCTGTGGGACAGTCCTGAGGGACTACCTGGAGAAACCCAGCACATGCCTTACTCTGGGCCATAGGAAAGTACTGCTTGGGTGACATGAAGCAAGCCAGTTTGCTGAACTAGGGGCCACAGGACCATGCCACAAGAGCACTTCCAGAAAGATCAAAGGTGCTAGTTTGCCACAGGTGCCAAGGTCACACTGTGAATTGCATACCAGAAGGATCTGGGTCTACACAGGGAGTTGCACATCAGAATAACTGTTCCCATGGTCCCACCATCCTGAGCATCTGAAGCAGAAAAATGAGGTATCAGATCTGTGGGAGAAGGGGATACAATTCAGAGCAAAATCAATAAAGACAAAGCCAGCATCTGGGCTAACAATTTCTGAACCTTCTCCATAATAGGTTATCCTCCTCTCAATCCCCAACCAGGGTGCTCAGGGACAGAAAGAGATAGCAAAAATGGGGAGACAAAGTAACAACCCCCCAATGAAAGAAAGGGGAATAAAAAAAAAAAAAGAAGAAACTAAATGAAACGGAGGCATGCAATATGTCAGAAAAATAATTCAGAGTAAAGATCATATAGTTTATAAACTAGATGGATGAGAAAATCTACAACTTCTGTAAGAATCAATAAGATATCAAGAATGATATAACTACAATAAAAATGTGAAGGAAGGATTCAGCAGTAGACTGGAAGAAGCGGAGGAATTAATTAGTGAGTAGAAGATAGGTTAACAAACAGACCCTATTATCAACAGAAATTGGAGAAAAAAATTAGAAAGCAGGACAAGAGCTAAGGGAACTTTGGGACAACATGAAATGAAGTAATATATGTATAATAGGGCTGCCAGAAGGACAAGAAGAGGAACAAGGATTATAAAACCTATGTGAAGGAATAATGACAGAAAACTTCCCTAATTTGGGGAAGAAAAAAGTCACACAGCACAGATCCCCAAAGAAGATAAACCCAAAAAGATCCACACCAAGACGCATCATAAAAACAATGGAAAAAGTTAATGACAAATAAAAAATCTGAAAGGCTGCAAATGAGGGACAGAGAGTAACCTACAAAGGATCTCCCATTAGATTATTAAATGATTTCTCAACAGAAACACATCAGGCCAGAAGTAAATGGAATGAAGTATATAAAGTGATGCAAAGCAAGGGGCTTAATCAAAGACTACTCTATCCAGCAAGGGTATCATTAAAAATTGAAGGAAAACTCAGGGGATTTGTAGACAAAAAAGGCTAAGACAGTTTCTCACTATCAAGCCAGCAATGCAAGAAATGCTAAAGGGACAGTTGCAAAAATAATAAATAGAAAGGGAAGAAAGAACACAGGTATAAAGTATAAAAATTGCTAAACACAAGTACCTATCAATAATAATGTTAAACAAAAATGGACTAAATGCTCCAATAAAAAGACATAAGAGTGTTTGAATTGATAAGAAAACCTAACCCATATATATGTTGTCTATAAGAAACCCACCTCAGAACAAGGGAATCACAGAAATGAAACATGAAGGGATAGAAAAATATTTTTCAGGCAGATGGAAATAATTTTTAAAAAGCTGAGATACCAATACTTATATCTAACAAAATAAACATAAAAATGAAGGTCATAACAAGCGATAAGGAAGGTCACCTTATAATACTAAAGGGATCAATACAACAACTCTGGTAAACATACATGCGTCCAATGCAAGAGAACCCAAATACATAAAAAGAACTTCTGGAAGATATCAAGGGAGAGATTAACAGCAATATAATAATAGTAGGGACTTTAATACTCCATTGACATCTTTGGATGAATCCTTTATACAAAAACAAGAAAAGAAACAACAATCCTATATGACTCACTAGATCAGATGGACTTAATTGACATCTTCAGAACATTTCACCCAAAGTTACAGAATAAACATTCTTCTCAAGTTCACATGGGACATTTTCAAAGATAGATCACATATTTGGACACAGGTAAAGTTTCTTCATATTCAAAAAGATTGAAGTCATATCAAGCATCTTTTCACACCAAAATGGCATAATATTAGAAATGAACTACAATGAAAACAATTTAAAAATTTCAAATAATTGGATGCTAAAGTGCATGTTATTAAGGAATGATTGGGTTACCAAAGATATCAAAGAAGAAATAAAAAACATCCTGGAAACAAATGGCAATAAAAACACAACAATCCAAACTCTATGGGAAACAGTGAAAACAGTCCTGGGAGGAAAACTCAAAGCATTAGAGGCCAACCTCAAAAAAACAAGAAAGAATGGTAATAAAGTATCTAACTCTACAACTTAATGCATTAGAAAGAGAGCAACAAGAAAATTCCAACATAAGCAGAAGAAAGGAAATAATAAAGATCAGAATAGAGCAATGAAACCAAGAGATAGTTTCTTAAAAGGATAAACAAGATTGATGATCCTCTAGCCAGGTTCACCAAGAATTAAAGAGAGGACCCAAATAAAGAAAATCAGAAACAAAAGAGGTGAATGAGAACAAATGCCACACAAATACAAAGAATTGTAAAAAAAATAAATAAATAAATACTATGAACAACTCTTTTCCAACTAATTGAGTAATCTAGAAGACATGGATATATTCCTAGAAAAATATGACCTTCCAAAACTCAATCTGGAAGAATAAAAAAATCAGAATAGGCTGGTAACTATGGTGGAAATGGAAGGAGTAATCAAAACACTTCCAGCAAACAGAAGTCCTCAGCCAGATGGCTTCATAAGGGAGTTTTACCAAACATTCAAAGAACTGAAACCTATCTTCAGATTGTTCCAAAAAATTCAAGAGGAAGGCAGGCTTCCAATGTCTTTCTATGAAGCTAGCATTGCCCTAATCCCCAAACCTGATAAAGACACTACAAAGAAAGACAATTACAGCCCAATATCTCCGATGAACAGAGTTGCTGAGATCTTCAACAAAATTCTAGCAAAAAGTATCTAACTTCACATTAGAAAGAACATGCACCATGAGCAAGTGGAATTTATCCCAGGGCTGCAAGTGAAGCATTCATCTTATATAAAAACTGCTGTTTGAAATTTTAAACCTGCTATTTTGGCTTCTGTAAATGCTTGCTTGCTTAAATAATAAGAAAATAAGACTACTCCCATTTCATAGAAGCCATGGATTATGCCCCAGACAGAGTTGTCAATGCTGACACAAGGCCAGGCCTTGAGATATGGTCTTATGGCCCCTTCCCAACACATAGGCCTTCTTTCCCAGAAGGCCCTGAAGTCTCATTCCAAATTTGGGAGACAAAAGAGCTAGAAAAAGTATAAATAGAAAAGGTTTCCTCCATGTATGTGTGTGTGTGTGTGGGGGGGCAGAATTTGGAAGGCACATCTTTCTCTGGCCCTGCCCTTAATAAATTGTAACTCCCTTTCTCTAAGCATTGCTGTTTTTTTCCAGTCTTCTGTAACATAAGGATGAAATAATACCTGCAAATCAATAAATGTAATACATCACATAAACAAATTGAGAGATATAAATCACATAATAATAACAATCAATGCAGAAAAAGCATTTGACAGAATCTAACACCCATTCCTGATAAAAACTCTCAGCAAAGTGGGAACAGAGAGATCATACCTCAACACAATAAAATACTTATATGATAAACCTACAGCCAACATCGTACTCAATGGGCAAAAACTAAATTCATTTCCCCTAAGAACAGGAACAAATTAGGAATGTCCACTGTCACCACCCACTTCTATTCATCATAGTACTGGGAGTGCTAGGCATAGCAATCAGAAAAGTAGAAGAATTAAAAGCTTTACAAATTTTAAAATAAGTAATAAAACTGTCATTATTTGCAAATGAAATGATATTGTGCATAGAAAACTCTAGAGTCCAACAAAAACTACTAGATTAGTAAATGAATTCAACAATGTAGCAGGATACAGAATTAACACTCAGAAATTATGGCTTTTTATGCACTATTAATGAATTCTCAGAAAAAAAAAACAATCCAATTTACAATTGCTTCCCCAAAATTAAGATACTTAAGAATTAACTTAATGAAGAAGGTAAAAGACCTGTACTCAGAAAACTACAGTACATTGAAAAAATAGATAGAAGAAGACTTACACAAATGGAAGAATATACCATGTTCATGGATTGGTAGAATCCACATCATAAAAATGTCTAAACTACCCAAAGCAATCTGTAGATTTAATGCAATCTCCATTAAAATACCAACAGCATATTTTACAGACCTAGAACAAACTCTGAAAAATTTCATATGGAACAATAAAAGACCTGTAATAGTCACATCAATAATGAAAAAGAAGAGCAAAGTTGGAGGATCACAATACCAGATATCATGCTATATTGCAAAGCAACTGTTCTCAAAACTACCTAGTACTGGCTCAAGAACAGACATACTGAACAATGAAACAGAATAGAGAACCTCAGAAATTCACCTAAGACAATATTTGACAAAGGAGGCAAGAGAATACAATGGAGACAAAACAGTCTCTTCAATAAATGGTTTTGGGAAAACTGGACAGATACATGCAAAAAAATGAAACTAGACCACCAAATTACACCATACATAAATTAAACTCAAAATGGATCAAGGACTTAAACATAAGACAGGAAACAATAAAAATCTTAGAAGAATCCACAGGCAGCAAGATATTAGACCTATGTTGTAGCAATATCTTTACCAATACAGTTCCTAGGGCAACTGAAACTAAAGAGAAAATAAACAAATGGGACTACATAAAAATTAATAGTGTCAGCACAGCAAACAAACAAACAAAAAACATCAACAAAACAAGAAAGATCACTGCATGGGAGAACATATTTGCCAATGTTATATACAATAAAGGTCTAATCTCCAAAATTTAGGGAACTCATACAACTTAACAAAAAGAAGATAAACAATCCAATAAAAAAATGGGCAAAGGAGTTAGACACTTTTCAAAAGTGGACATATGGAAGGCCAAGAGACATATAAAAACATACTCAAGGTCACTAATCATCTGAGAGATTAAAACCAAAATAACAATAAGGTACCATGTCACACATGTTAGAATGGCTATCATCAACAAATCTACAAATGACTGTTGAGGATGTGAAGAAAAAGGAACCCTTGTGCATTGCTGGTGGGAATGCAGACTAGTGCAGCCACTGTGGAGAACAGTATGGAGTTTCCTCAAAAATTAAAAATGGAACTCCCATTTGACCCAGTGACCTCACTCTTAGAAATATATCCTAAGAAACTAGAAACACCAATTAGAAAGGATATATGCAGGTTTATGTTCATAGTGGCACAATTTCCAATAGCTAAGATTTGGAAACAGCCTAAGTGCCCATCAGCAGATAAGATGATTAAAAAAACTGTGGTACATCTACCCAATGGAATACTATGCTGGTATAAAAGAAGAACTTTTACCATTTGCCACAGCAAGTATGGACCTGGAGAGCATTATGCTAAGCGAAATAAGCCAATCGGAGAAAGATAACTAATGTGTTCTCACTCATATGTGAGATATAATGAACAACATAAACTGGTGAACAAAAATAGACCCAGAGATGAAGAAACACCGAATCAACTGTCCAATCTCAGAGGGAAGGCAAGGGAGGGTCGGGGAAGGTAAGAGATCAACTAAAAGACTTTTATGCATGCATATTAGTATAACCAATGGACACAGACATTGGGAAAGTGGGGGCTTGTCCTGGCAGGGTGAGAGTGGCCAGGGAGGTGTCAATCAGAGGAAAAAGGAGACATTTGTTATACTTTAAACAATAAAAATAAAGGAATTATTAGGCTCTGGCCAGGTAGCTCAGTTGGTTAGACGATTGTCCTGATACACCAAGGTTGTGGATTTGATTCCCAATCAGGGCGTATACAACAATCAATCAACGACTGCATAAATAAGTGGAACAACAAATTGATATTTCTCTCTCCTTTCCCCTCTCTCTTTCAAATAAAAAAATAACATTAAAAATAATTTTAAGTTGACATCTTCTGCTTGATAAAATATCAATAAATTCTTGCAGCTACATTGTAAAACAAAAAAAGGAAAAAGAAGATATGTAATACTTTAAACAATAAAAGTAAAAAATAAAATTACAAATAAAAAAATAAAAATGTTTCCCCAGGTTATTACACCATGAGGCAAAGACTGAAAACAAGTGCCCAAGCCAGAGTCTGAATTATTTACAGCTAGATACATAGTGCCTAGCTTATTACCTTTTATGTAGTTTGTCCTAGGTCCATTTTTGTTAAAATTAATTATAATTAATATTATAATGAATTTTATAACTCTACATTTATTTCATAATGTCCCAAATTATTGAAGAGACATTTAATTTAGTAAAAAGGTCCAATTCTATAAGCCTTTTTTGCAAAATAAATATACTAGGTGTTAAGCAATTAAATTCATTAATGCACAATTCCACCCCCTGGGTAACCCATAGTTTAGTGGGAAAGACAGATTCATAAGCAAATAATTAAAATACAGTGTGGCTAGTGTAAGCCATATAATTTTATTTAAGGTATACAAAAAATGTAGAGATGAACTTTGTCTGGGAGATAAGGCAAAGAGATGTGAACACACTCTTGGAGATCATTTTTATAAATATTTTATTTAAAAAAACTCCACTATGTTGAGGTATAATTGGCATGTAAAATGCTGTATATATTTAATGTATGCAACTTGATGAATTTGCAAATTAGTATACATCTGGGAAACCATCAGGCCATAAAATTATCTATCAACTCCAAAAGTTTTCTTCTGCTCTCTTTATTAAATACTAGAGGCCTGGTGCATGAAATTCGTGCATGGGAGGCGGTGATCCCCTCAGCCCAGCCTGCACCCTCTCCAGTCCGGGATCTGTCTCACAATCCAGGAATGCTAGCTCCTAACTGCTCACCTGCCCGCCTGCTTGATTGTCCCTAACTGCCGGCCCCTGCCAGCCTGATCACCTCTAACCCTTCTGCCTGCCTATCTGATCACCCCTAACGGCTTCCCTTGCTGGCCTGGTTGCCCCTCACTGGACCCCCCTGCTTGCTTGGATTGGATGCCCTCAAATACCCCCTTGTCCACAGGCCTGGTCACTCCTCACTGTCCCTCCTGCCAGTCTGGTCACCCTCATTGCCTCCCTCTGCTGGCCTGGTTGCTCCGCACTGCTCCCCTCTGCCAGCCTGGTT
>PVJN01024191.1:0-17338 GCA_004026805.1 Lasiurus borealis | reverse complement strand
AATGGAAGAACTTCCTTCTATATTTAAAGCTGAATAGTTTTCCTTTGTATGTATATACTATATTTTCTTTATCTATTTAGCTGTTGGTGGATTCTTAGGTTGCTTCCATGTATTGGCTATTATGATTAATGCTGCAATAAATATGAGAGTGAGGATATCTGGGTATATATTTCAATTTCAATAGAAATTCCTTTGGATGTATACCCAGAAGTAGTATTGCCGGCTTGTATGGTAGTCATATTTTAAAAATTTGAGGTATCTTCAAAATTTCTACAGTGGTGGCATCAATTTGCATTCCTACCAACAGTATCCAAGGGTTCTAATAGTGAAGATTTAGAGGGGTTCAAATAATAAAATAGTTGGTTCCAGATGGATTCTTTCCTAAGTAGGAGAGATTTGAGACTAATCACCCTGAATGATTAAACTACTACAGCCAGTGTTGACAGAGATCTGGTGCTAGAAACCTGTTGGGATCTCCAGGTGCTTATTGCACTTCTAAGAAAAATTCCACTATGTCATTGTGGTAGGGATTCTTTTATTTGTCAATTACAGTTGACATTCAATATTATTTTATATTAGTTTCAGGAGTAAGGCATAGTGCTCAGATATTTATGCAATTTATGAAGTGATCCCATGGTGGGGATTAATATCTTCATTTGACAGAGGAAGAAACTAAGCCTCAGAGAGGTTACATGATTTTCTTTTCAGGGTTACATAGCCAGTTAATAGGAATATGATGTCTTGAACCTAGGTATCATGACTGAGAGTGAGTCCAATGCTGTTTTTGATGGAGCCATCACTAGATTTATCTCATTTCATGGATCTCAGACACAATCAGAGTAAAGCTTGAAGGCAGGTTTGGACCAGTTTACTGAGACCTCACACTGAACACAAAGGAGTTTGGACTTTTCTTGTTAGGTTGTAAAAAGCCATATAAAGATTTTAAACAATGGGAGTGACTGTACCTGTTGACAGGTCTTCCTTGCTACTTAAGCATTCACTGTCTGGCACTTAAAATCAAGCTGACAAGTTAGTTTTACACCCTTCTCAGCAAGTCAGAAACTGGTAGTTTGTGGTCAAACTGTTTATGTACTTTCTTTTAACAGTTTTTCTCTCAGTTGCTTTCTGCTTTATTTAAGGGCATTCCAGTCATTTCCATCTGTCCTCTATTAGTGCCCAACCATAGGGTATCCCTGGTCTGTCTCTCCACCCATCTCTCTGCCCCAACTTGCCTTAATGAGAAATCTGATTTCTCTGATTTTGAAATCAGACCCAGCCAAACAAGCAAAGATACATTCACTTTGGACATGAAACACTGAAATGGTGATTAATCTTCTTTCTAAACATTCTTGTTAAATGCTTACTTCATCTCATACTTTCTTCATTTCTCAAAACAAAACAAAACAAAACAAAACATCTGGCATGCAGCTCCCCCCCCCTTCTTCCTTTCTACATATTGCCTAATCCCCCCCACTTTCTGTCTTCTATTTTTCTTACTTGGAGAAGAAAATACTAAAAGCAAGATGAAGATGTCCATGAGGCAGAAACCCGGTGTTGCCATGCTAGATTCCCACTACAGCTTGTGAGAGAGGACAGGTAAAAGATCACTCCTATTTTACTAAAATATAAGAAATGTTTCAAAAACTACCCAGAAATGAATGGGATAAAAGAGCCAGGGCTTTTGATGTCCTGGGCAGTACTCTGCCCTATATGTCATGCTTTTTAAGAACATAGACATTGAGACTCAGAAAACCTTAGGGAATTGGTGAAGGGTGCAGAAGCAGTAAGTTGCAAAGTCAGGGTCTAACATGTTTTGGTTCCTCTGTGGTATGCAGAGTCAAGACAAGAACTCCTGTACATTGCAGGACTTCTTAGAATATTGCTCTATTTTATTTTATTGTTTTAAACTTTTTATTTTTAAATAATTTTAGACTCATAATAAGTTGCAAAATTAACACAGAGAGTTATTACCTTCCCCCCAGCTTCCATTATCTTACATTAGCATGGTACCTTTTAAAATCAAGAAATTTGACATTTGTACAATACCATAAACTAAACAATATTTGCTTTGTTATGAACTCATTTGTGCCCCATCCCCTAATTTACATATTAAATCCCTAACCCACAATGTGACTGTATTTGGAGATAGGCTTTTTAGGGGAGTCATAAGGGTAGATCACTAATCTGACAGAATAGATGTTCTCATAAAGAAACACCAGCTCTTGCTCTCTCTCTCTCTCTCTTTCTCTCTCTCTCTCTCTCTCTCTCTCTCTCTCTCTCTCTCTCTCTCTCTCTGTCTGTCTGTCTTATGTGCGCTGTGCACAGAGGAAAGGCTATGTGAGGACACACAGAGAATATGGCTGTTTATAAGCCAGCAAGAGAAGTCTCAGAATAAACCAACCATCTTGATTTTGAACTGTGAGAAAATTAATTTATGTTGTTTAAACCTCCCAAATCTGAGATATCTTGTTGTGGCAGCTCAAGCAGACTAATATAATCTTATTCTATTTCACCATTTTTATATGTACTAATTTTAGTTTTGATGTATAATGCTGCTTGACCTGCTATAACAAAGTACTACACATTAAGTGTCTTAAACAACAGATATTTATTTTCTTACAGTTCTGGAGACTAGAAGTACAAAATCAAGCTGTTGGAAGGTTTAATTTCATTTTAAAGCCTCTTTGGCTTGTAGATAGATGCCCTCTTGCTGGTTCTTTACATGGTCATCCCTCTGTCTACATGTGCTCCTTGTGTCTCTCAGTGTGTTCTACTCTCCTATTATTATAAAAACACCAGTAAAGTTCTCTTGGGATGTACCTTAATAGCCTCATTTAGTGTGCTCAACCCTTTAAAGGCTCTATCTCTAATTACAGTCACATTCTGAAGTACTGGAGGTGAAAGCTTCAATATATGAGATTTGAGGGAAAACAATTCAGTCTATAATGAGTGTTTTGGTATTATATATATATAGATTTATTAACAGATACCACGATTAGTACAAATAACTACTTCAACATCACAAAAAACATTTTGTAGTGCTACCACTTTATAGTTATACCCTGCCCCATCCCTAATACCTGGTATCACTGATAACTTCTCCATCATGAATTTTTGTTATTTTAACAATAGTATGCAAAAGCAGTCATATAATATGTAACCTTTGAGTTTGGCTTCTTTTTTTCACTTGTCATAGTGCCCCTGAAATCTAAGTTACTGCATGTGTTTATAGTTTTTTTCTTTTTACTTCTAAGTAATATTCCATATATGGATATACCAGGGTTTGGTTATACAATCACTATTAAAAGATATTTGGGTTCATTCCAGTTTTTGGCTACAAATAAAGCTTCTATGAACATTTGTACATAGGTTTACTTATCTCCAGAATAAATGCCCAGAAGTGTAGTTGTTGTGTCATGTTGTACTTGCATGTTTAGTTGTTTAAGAAGCTACCAAACTATTTTCCAGAGTGGCGATACCATTTTACATGTCTAAAATTATATATGAGGAATCCAGTTTCTCCACACCTTCACCAAAATTTTGTATTGTCACTGTTTTTTTTTAAGCCATTTTGATAGGTATGAGGTAATATCTCTTTGTGGTTTTATTGTAGTTTTTTAAAAAATATATATTTTTATTGATTTCAGAGAGGAATGGAGAGGGAGAGAGAGATAGAAACATCAATGATGAGAGAATCATTGATCGGCTGCCTTCTGCACACCCCCTACTGGGGATCAAGCTGCAACCGGCCATATGCCCTTGACTGGAATTGAAACTGGGACCTTTCCATCCGCAGGCCGATGCTCTATCCATGGAGCTAAAACAGCCAGGACTCTTTGTGGTTTTAAATTGCATTTTCCTAATGGCTAGTGATGTTGACCAAGTATCTCTTTATGTTCTTTATCACTTTTAAAAAATGTATTTTTCAATTAATGTTGACATACAATTTTATATTAGTTTAAGGTTTGCAATACAGTGATTAGACAAGTATGTACTGATGAAGTGACAACATATGACATCATACATAAAAGAGTAATATGAAAATTACTCTGCTACACCCACAAGCCACACCCACCAGCCAATCAGGAGTGAGTATGCAAAAACCCAACCAAGATGTCTGTGGCCACAGAGAGAGCAGGAGGTTTGGGTTTCTCCGGCAATGAAGGAAGCCAAGCTTTCTGCCTGCCCTGGCTGGCCCAGGCCTCCACTCAAGGCTACAAAGTTTCAATTATACAAGATAAATAAATCCCAACAAAATGGCAGCAGCCATGGAGCTGGAGAGAGCAGGAGGCTTGAGTTGCCCCCTGTGATGGAGGAAGCCAAGCTTCCGCAGCCCTGACCTGCCTTGGCCTCTGCTCAAGGCTACAAAGATTCAATTATAAAAGATAAATAAATCCCAACAAAAATGGCTGTGGCCATGGAGCAAGCCGGAGGCTTGGCTCTGCTGAATGCTACAAAGTTTCAATTATAGTGTTGTGGATTTTTTTTGGCACTACAAGCATAATTTATTTCCCAAAGCAGTTTGAGGAATTCCAGGTCACAGCTTTATTTGGTCACGAGAAAATCAGAACCTCTTTGAAGTCACCCTCCACTCCCACCTGGAGTGAGGGATTAATGGCTACAGCCCAAGTTAAGTCACAGTTACTTTATCCTCTTTCCTGACTAATGATCTTAAAGTCACAAATGGGCATAATGTAATTGACTCTTACACAGTAAACTTAATAAGGTCACAATTTTAGAGAGATTATTCAGACATAAAGACATCAAGAATCTTAACTGGCCATGAGAAGGAGACAGTTTTCTGTTTATAGTTACCAGAATTACATGGAATTGTATAATAATCCTGTGTGAGTTTGAGCCTAGATGGGGATTTGATTCCTGTGGCGCATTAACCAAACCATCCTGGGCAGTTGTTCTCAACCTGTGGGTCTCTACCCCTTTGGGGGTCAAAAGACCCTTCCACAGGGGTCATCTAAGACCATTAGAAAACACCTATTTCCCATGGTCTTAGGAACCAACAGACGGCTCCTCGGTGTAGCAAAGTGTAGCAATGTAGTTTACTGTTGTCATATGAAGACTGTTACCCATGCTACACCATGATTCAAGACAAAAATTTCATTTATTTATAATTATAAATAAATATTTCACAATATGTAATTACATATTGTTTTTGTGGTTAATCACTATGCTTTAATTATGTTCAATTTGTAACAACGAAAATACATCCTGCATATCAGATATCTACATTACAGTTCGTAACAGTAGCACGATTACAGTTATGAAGTAGCAATGAAAATAATTTTATAGTTGGGGGTCACCACAATGTGAGCAACTGTATTAAAGGGTCATGGCATTAGAAAGGTTGAGAACCACTGATCCTGGGCTAATCGAAGGTATGACTTAAGGTCTCCCATGAGGACCCCCTGTGACTCTCCTTAGGTAGGCATCTCCTGGTTGCCTGTGACAACGAAGCTGGCAATGGCTGAGGGTGGGGTTTAGGAAGGTGGCTATTCACCTTGCAAACACAATTCTCAGAGGTTGAAAAAGAGGCAGACTCCAGTGTTGGGAAGTTCCCTGACTGTCTCTACATTTGAGGAATACAAGTTGGTTTGATCTCATGTGGGATTTTGGTTTGATTTGTTTGATTGGTTTTATAATTACCCTAGACCCAGAAGGTCAGTCTCTTATTCTCCCTTTATCATCAAACCAAATAGCACCTATGTCTAGAAACACTGTGCTCTCAACTAAAACTGCTGCCAGCCCCTCATTCCAGGTCCTGAGCTGCAGATTTTCCTGAAAATCAGTTTCTGGACCAGTTATGTATTGATCAAGTTGTGTCTTCATAACTCAGCCCTCCCATCCCCCACCTGACCAGTCACAATGGAAGCAAGAACTGAAGGGATAGATTTCTTCCCTCACTTGACTCAGCAGAAATAGGTCATTCTGACTACAAGTTCCTCCAAACTATCCCTGCTTGTGTTTTTAAGGCATACTAACCGCTCTGTATAAGGCTCTCTGTTTGTAATGAATTATCTTAATCACCCTTACTACTTAAATGAAACTTCTGCCTTAAAGCCCATCCTTACCTAGCCATTTAGCCCTGAGATGCTAAGAGGGTGGGAATGAGGGTAGAGCCTAATTAACATCAGGAATTCTGATCATTGGGGTCGCACTTAATCATGACTTTCAATCACAAACCCTTTTTGGATGTTTCAAAGTCCTCCAGCGCTTTCTCCAAAGGAAACCTATGGGTTACTAAAGACTTTACATTCACAACTTGGATGCAAGAAATTGAAATCGCCATCGGTCATGTGTTGCAGTATCGAAACACGCCCTTGATATCCACTTCTCGGATGGCTGCATGCACTAGGGGCACATTGACCATCTCAGAACCCAGTCCCACAAGCATCAGGGTCCCACCAGAACAAGTGGCGTAGATGCCTTCCTGGATGGCAGCCTCTGCCTCAGTGCTCTTGATGGTGACTTCTGGGTTGCACCCCAGGAGACCCTCCATTTTACTGGCGATTTCCTGAGGGCTATCCTTGGTGATCTGAAGGACAAAGTCAGCCCCAACTTCCTTGGCTTTAGATAACCGAGAGGCAGACAGATCAGTTACCACCATTTGAGCTGCACCCATTGCCTTGGCCACCAGCAAATTGACCAATCCAATTGGCCTGGCTCCACACACAAAGATCTTGTTCTCCAGCGTGACTCCAGCTCGCCGGCTGGTATGGATACCTACAGACAGTGGCTCAAACAGGGCCCCTTCTTCAAAGGTGACATTGTCAGGAAGCTTGTAGAGGAAGTAGGCATTGTGCTTATAGAACCAGTAGAGGTTCCCATCATTGGGGGGTGGGGGGGGTCTTGGCAGAGAAGAAGATGGTCGGTGACAGATTGTATAGGCCAATCTTGCAGAATTCATCGATTTTTTGGGGAGCACCAGGCTTGATGGTAACATGATCACCTTGTTGTAGGTGCTTTTACAATGACTCCACTTTTATGACTATTCCTGAAGCTTCATGACCCAGAACCATTGGCTTTTTCACTATAAAATCCCCAATTTGACCATGCTGCCAGTAGTGGACATCTGAGAAGCAGATTCCAACAGAATGCATCTTCAGCAGCACCTCATTTGGGCCTGGTTCAGGAATATGATAGTTCTCCAGGTGCAGGTCCCCGGGTCCATGGACCATCAGAGACAGGTTCTCGGGCTTGGCCGCCGCTATATTGCTCTTCCCTCCGGGGTGGAAGCTGCAGTCCGCAGGATACTTGGAGGTTCTCTGTTGTGGATTTCTTTAAAAAAAAAAAACCCTAAGTGGATAAATGTCTTCAAATTTTTGGGGTAGGTACCCAGAAAAGGGGTTTTTGGGACATATAGTAACTCTTCTAAATTTTTTGAGGAACTTCCATAGCATTTTTTGTAGTGGCTGAAAAAAATTACAATCCCACCAACAGTGCATGAGAGTTCCCTTTTCTCTATGTCATCACCAACACTTGTTTCTTTATCTATTTTCTAATTGAATTTGTATGTGTGTTTTAATGTTGAGTTTGAGAGTTTATATTTTAGATACAATTCCTTTGTCAGATATGTGGTTTGAAAATATTGTTTTAATTTTCTTAACAAGATATTTTACAAAGCACAAGTTATTTTAATCAAGTAGGTTTTACCAAAGTTTTTATGGATCATGCTTTGGTGTCATCCAAGGACCCTTCACCAAACCCTGGGTTCAGAATATTTTCTCTTGTTATCTTTTAAAGTTTTATAGTTTCATATCTAAATTTGTGATTCATTTTTAGTTGATTTTTGTAGAAGGTATTAAGTTTAGGTTGAGGTTGAACCTTTACTCAAAAACCTCTGAATGTTTCCATGACTTTAAGGATAGTCTAAATTCTTCACACTGGAATTCAAGATCTTTTATGATCAGGATTCATCTTTCCATCCCATCTTTTTTCCTTTGATTTCCTACCATGCATGTTGCCTATTAGCTGTTATTTATGATGCAGTGTTATCATTTGTAAAATTACTATGCTAACAGTACCTACTTTGTAGGATTATGGTGATGATAAAAATTAACTTATATAAGTAGCACAGTGCCTGGTAAGTAATGATCAACAAATGCTAGCTCTTATCATTATTACACAAAATGTTTACTTCAAACAAGCTTTCCATTTACTAACCTCATATCCCCATTTTCTCCTTTACTTTGACCATTATAGTCTTCATATATCAAATCCCTACCAGTTTTTGTGGTTGCTTCTGATGATAGTATGGCAGTCAAGATTGACTGGAAAGAGGAGATTCTGGGCTGATGGCAAGGTTCTATACTTGATAGAGATTTGAGTTAAAAAGGTACAGTATATGTATTTTTCTTTTTTTTTAATTTACAATGTGATTATTTTATTGTTTGCATTTAAACTTAGAACAAAGATAATTATTAAAATGTAAAAATCAATCCTCATATAAGTTATACTACTAGAGTGGTGGTTTTATTAATTTATTTCCTTTTTTAAAATTTTCTTTATTGATTAAGGTGTGACATATGTGTCCTTATTCCCCCCTTGCTCCCCATCCCCCCGCTCATGCACTCACCCCCTGTTGTCTGTGTCCACTGGTTAGGCCCATATGCATTTACACAAGTCCTCTTACCCCCACCCTCCCCTACTTCCCTCCAAGGTTTGATGGTCTGATCAATGTTTCTCTTTCTCTGGAACTGTTTTTGTTCATCAGTTTATCTTGTTCATTATATTCCATAAATGAGTGAGATCATGTGATACTAATCTTTCTCTGATTAGTTTATTTCACTTAGCATAATGCTTTCCAGGTCCATCCATGTTATTGCAAATAGTAGTAATTCCTTCCTTTTTAGTGCAGCATAGTATTCCATTGTGTAGATATACCATAGTATTTTAATCCACTGATCTGCTGATGGGCACTTAGGCTGTTTCCAAATCTTAGCTATTGGAAACTGTGCTGTTATGAACATATTGGGTGCATATATCTTTTCAGGTTGGTGTTTCTAGTTTCATGGAATATATTCCTAGAAGTGGTATTTACTAGGTCAAATGGGAGTTCCATTTTTAGTATTTTGAGGAAACTCCATACTGTTCTCCATAGTGGCTGCACCTATATGCATTCCCATCAGCAGTGCACTAAGGTTCCGTTTTCTTCATATCTTCACTAATATTTGTAACTTACTGATTTGTTGATGATAGCCATTCTGACAGGTGTGAGATGGTGCCGTATTGTCATTTTGATTTGCATCTCTTGGATAATTTGTGACTTTGAGTATGTTTTCATATGTCTCTTGGCGTTCCTTCAGTCTTCTTTTGAAAAGTCTATATTTAGGGCCATTGCCCATATCTTTTTTTTTTTTTAACATATTTTATTGATTTTTTACAGAAAGGGAGAGAGATAAAAAGTCAGAGACATTGATGAGAGAGAGACATCAATCAGCCGCCTCCTGCATGCCCCACAGTGGGGATGTGCCCGCAAGCAAGGTACATGCCCCCAACCGGAATTGAACCTGGGACCTTTCAGTCCACAAGCCGACGCTCTATCCACTGAGCCAAACCGGTCTCTGCCATTGCCCATATCTTGATTGGGTTGTTTATCTTCCTTTTGTTGAGTTGTATGAATTCCCTCTAAATGTTGAAGATTAAACCCTTATAAGTGATAACATTGGCAAATATGTTCTCCCATGTAGTGGCCTTTCTTGTTGTTTTGTTGATGGTTTCTTTTGCTGTGCAAAAGCTTTTTATTTGGATGTAGTCCCATTTGTTTATTTTTCTCTTTAGCTTCTGTTGCCCTGGGAACAGTATCAGTGAATAAGTTCCTTCAGCATATGTCTGTGATTTTGCTGCCTGTGGATTCCTCTAGTATTTTTACGGTATCCCACCTTATGTTTAAGTCCTTGATCCATTGTGAGTTTATTTTTGTGTATGGTTTAAGTTTATGATCCAGTTTCATTTTTTGAATGTATCTGTCCAATTTTCCCAACACCATTTATTGAAGAAACGGACAACTCCATTTTATGTTCATGCCTCCTTTGTTGAATATTAATTGAGCATAGTGGTTTGGGTCAATTCCTGGGTTCTCTATTCTATTCCATTGATCTATATGTCTGTTCTTCTGCCAGAACGAGGCTGTTTTGAGAACAGTGGCTTTGTAATACAGCTTGATATCTGGTACTGAGATCCCACCTACTTTGTTATTCTTTTGCATGATAGCTGCAGCTATTTGGGGTCCTTTTTTATTCCAGATGAATTTTTGGAGAGTTTGTCCTATGTCTGTGAAATATGCTATTGGTATTTTAATGGGGATTGCAATGAATCTATAGATTGCTTTTGGCAGAATGGACATTTTGATGATGTTGATTCTACCAATCCATGAACAGGGTATGTTGTTCCATCTGTTTATATCTTCCTCTATCTCTTTTTTCAGTGTCCTGTAGTTTTTTAATATAAGTCTTTTAGCTTTTTAGTTAGGTTTATTCCTAGGTATTTTAATTTTTTTTTTGTGCAATGGTAAATGGGATTGCTTTTTTAGTCTCTCTTTCTGTAAGTTCACTATTGGTGTATAGAAATGCCATAGATTTCTTGACATCAATTTTGTATCTGCTACCTTGCTGAATTCATTTATAAAGACTATTAGTTATTTGATGGAGTCTTTCGGGTTTTCTATGTACAGTATCATATCATCTGTGAATAAGGACAGCTTTACTTCTTTTCCAATTTGGATGCCTTTTATTTCTTCTTCTTGTCTAATTGCAATGGCTAATACTTCCAGTACTATTTCAAACAGGAGTGGTGAGAGTGGGCATTCCTGTCTTGTTCCTGTTTTTAGGGGAAATTGTTTTAGTTTTTGCCCATTGAACATGATGTTGGCTGTGGGTTTATCATTTATGGCTTTTATGATGTTGAGGTATGAGCCTTCTATTCACACCTTGCTGAGAGTTTTTATCAAAAAAGAGTGTTGGATTTTGTCAAATGCTTTTTCTGCATCAATTGATATGAGTATGTGATTTTTATCTCTCAATTTGTATATGTGATATATCACGTCTATTGATTTGCATATAGTACCATCCTTGCATTCCTTGGATAAATCCTACTTGGTCATGGTATATGATCTTTCTGTTTTACTGCTGGATCCGATTTGTTAGAATTTTATTGAGGATCTTGGCATCTGTGTTCATGAGAAATATTGACCTGTAATTCTATTTCATTGTGTTGTCTTTATCTGGTTTTGGTATTAGGGTGATGCTGGCTTAATAGAAGGTGTTTGGAAGTGATCCTTCTTCTTGAATATGTTTGAATAGTCTGAGGAGGTTAGGCTTTAATTCTTCCTTGAATGTTTGGAAAAACTCTCCTGTGTAACCATCTGGTCCTGGGCTTTGGTTTGCTGGAAGCTTTTTGATGACTACTTCAATTTCTTCCATAGTTATTGGCCTATTGAGATGTTTAGATGCTTCCTGATTGAGTTTTGGAAGGTTATATTTTTCTAGGAATATGTCCATTTCCTGCAGATTGTCTATTTTATTGGGATAGAGTTTTTCATAGTGTATTTTAACAATACTTTGTATTTCTGAGGGGTCTGTTGTTATTTCTCCTTTTCCATTTCTGATTTTGTTTATTTGGGTCTTCTCTCTTTGCTTCTTGATAAGCCTGGCTAGAGTTACATCAATCTTGTTTATCCTTTCAAAGAACCAGCTCTTGGATTTGTTGATCCTTTGAATTTTTTCTTTGGTTTCTATGTTGTTTTTCACTGCTCTGACCTTTACTATTTCCCTCCTTCTGCTTATAATGGGCTTTTCTAGTTGCTCTCTTTCTAGCTCTTTGAGTTGTAGAGTTAGGTAATTTATTACCATTGTTTCTTATATTTGCAGTAGGCTTGTGAGCCATGAACTTCCCTCTCAAGACTGCCTTCACTGTGTCCCATAAATTTTGTATTGTTGTGTTGTCATTGTAATTTGTTGTCATGATTTTTTAATTTCTTCCTTGATCTCTCTGGTTACCCAGTCATTGTTTAATAGCATGCTGTTTAGTCTCCATGTGTTTGATTTCTTTCTATTGTTGTTATTGTAGTTGATTTCCAGTTTTATGCCACTGTGATCTGAGAAAATGCTTGACATGATTTCTATCTTCTTGAATTTGAAGAGACTTTTCCTATGACCCAACATATGGTTTAATTTTGAAAATGACCAATGTGCACTGGGGAAGATTGTATATTCTGTGGCTTTGTGGTGAAATATTCTGAAGATGTTAATTAATTCCATCTGGTCTAATAAGTCATTTAGGATTGATGTTTCTATGCTGATTTTTTGTTTAGAGGATTTGTCCAGTGGTGAGAGTGGGTATTAACTTCTCCTACTATGATTGTATTGCTGTTAATCTCTCCCTTGATATCCTCCAGGAGGGTTTTTTTTAATGTATTTAGGTGCTCCTGTATTGGGTGCATATATGTTTACCAGAGTTATTCCTTCTTGTTGGATTGTCCCCTTCAGTATTATGAAGTGGCCTTCCTTATCTCTTGTTAAGTCCTTCACTTTGAGATCTAATTTGTCAGATATAAGTATCGTAAACCCGGCTTTTATTTTTTTTCATTTTCGTTTGCCTGAAACACCATCTTCCATCCCTTCACCCTCAGTTTGTGTGCATATTGTTTTGTGAGGTTGGTTTCTTGTAGAAAGCAGATATATGGGTCATGTTTTCTTACCCAATTTGTTACCCTATGTGTTTTGATTGGAGCATTTAATCAAAATGCATTAAAGTTAGTATCGATAGGTACTTGTCTGTTGCCATTTTTATTCTTTACCCCTGTGTTCTCTCTTCGTTTCCTATTTCTTTCTTTCTTTTTTTTTTACATCAGACCCTTTAACATTTTTTGCATTGCTGGTTTGGTGGTAATATATTCCCTTAGTCCTCTTTTGTCTGGGAAGCTCCTGATTTCACCTTCAATTTTGATTGAAAGCCTTGCTGGGTACAGTATTCTTGGATTCAGACTCTTCCTTTGGATGACTTTGTATATATCATTTCATTCCCTTCTGGCCTGATGAGTTTCTGTTGAGAAATCAGTTGCTAGTCTTATGGGGGTTTCTTTGTAGGTAACTTTCTGTCTCTTTCTGGCTGCTTTTAAGATTCTTACTTTGTCGTTGGTATTTGCCAATTTAATTATAATGTGCCATTGTGTCATGTTTCGGGGTTCATTTTGCTTGGGACTCTGAGCTTCTTGGATTTTTGTGGGGTTTTTCTTTCCTATATCAGGAAGTTTTCTGTCATTATTTCTTCAAACAGGTTTTCTATTCCTTGCTCAATTTCTGCACTTTCTGGAACCCCAATTATGCAGATGTTGTTTTATTTTTTGTTATCCCAAAGTTCCCTTAGGCTCTCCTCTATCTTTTTATTTTTTTTTCTAGAAGCTGCTGTATTTTCTCCTACCATGTCTTGTAGCTCACTGATGCAGTCCTCTGCTTCTTCTAGTCTACTTTTGATGCTTTCTATTAAGTTCTTTACAGCAGCGATGTCATTTTTTACTTCTTCTTGATTATTCTTCATTTTCTCTTGATTCTTCTTCATTTCCTCTTGGCTCTTACTCATATTGTCAATTTTGCCTTCCATTCTTTTCAGCCACCTTATGACCATTTCTCTGAACTCTTTCTCTGGCAGGCTTATTTCTGCTTCTATTTCATTTACTTCCTTTTCTGGTGATACCTGCTTTTCTTTCATATGTGGGCTGTTTCTTCATCTGCCCATGGTCTTTCTTCTCCAGGTTTCTGGTTTTGTAGTTCTCTCTCCTTTCTGTGTGTCGTTTTGAGCTCCTGTGAATCAAAGTGTTTGCGCCAATTGGACATCAGTGTTCTGTGTCCCCTGGATGTTTGGTGGGTGCTTCAGCTATAGATTTCAGGCCACTGTAGACATCCACTTCCCCTTGCAAGATGGCAGGGTCTCCCCATTGTGTCATCTTTATCTGGTTTTGTTATTAGGGTGATTCTGGCTTGATTGAATGCGTTTGGAAGTGTTCATTCCTCTTGAATTTTTTGGAATAGTCTGAGGAGGATAGGTTTATGTTCTTCCTTGAATGTTTGGTATAACTCTCTTGTAAAGCCATCTGGCCCTGGGCTTTTGTTTGCTGGAAGCTTTTTGATGACTGCTTCAATTTCTTCCATAGTTATTGGCCTATTGAGATTTTTAGAATCTTCCTGATGGAGTTTGGAAAGTTATATTTTTCCAGGAATATGTCCATTTCCTCCAGGTTTTCCAGTTTATTGGAATAGAGTTGTTTATAGTATTTTTAAACAATCTTTTGTATTTTGTTGGGGTCTGTTGTTATTTTGCCTCTATTATTTCTGATGTTATTTATTTGAGTCCTCTCTCTTTGCTTCTTGGTGAGTCTGGCTAGAGGTTTATCAATCTTGTTTATCCTCTCAAAGAACCAGCTCTTGGTTTTGTTGATCTCTTTATTGTTTTGTTTTTTTTTTGTCTCTATGTCATTTATTTCTACTCTAATCTTTTTTATCTCCTTCCTTTTCTGTTCACTCTGGGCTTTCCTTGTTGCTCTCTTTTTAATTCTTTGAGTTGTGGCATTAGATGATTTACTACCATTTTTTTCTTGTTTTTGAGATAGGCCTGTAGCACTATTAACTTCCCTCTCAGGACTGCTTTCATTGTGTTCCATAGGTTTTGGATTGTTGTTTTTATTGTCATTAGTTTCCATAATGTTTTTAATTTCTTCTTTGATCTCATTGGTAACCCAATCAATATTTAATAACATGATATTCAGCTTCCAAGTGTTTGAGTGTCTTGGATTGTTTTTATTGTAGTTTATTTTTAATATTATACCATTGTAGTCTGAAAAGGTGCTTGGTATGATTTCTATCTTCTTGAATTTGGATAGATTTTATTTGTGACCCTGTATGTGGTCTATTTTTGAAAATGTCCCATGTGCACTTGAGAAAAACATATATTCTGCAACTTTAGGATGAAATGTTCTGAAGATATCAATTAAGTCCCTCTGACCTATTGAATCATTTAGGATTGTTGTTTCTTTGCTGATATTTTGTCTAGAGGATTTATCCAGTGATGTCAGTGGTATATAAAGTCTGCTTTGATTGTATTGTTGTCTATCTCTCTCTTGATATCTTCCAGGAGTTATTTTATGTATTTGGGTGCTCCTGCATTGGGTGCATATATGTTTAGCAAGGTTATATCCTCTTGTACTGATCCCTTTGGTATTATAATGTGGCCTTCCTCATCTCTTGTTATGGCCTTCACTTTGAGGTCTATTTTGTCAGATATAATTAGTGCTACCCCAGGTTTTTTTTCATTTTCATTTGCCTGAAAGATATTTTTCCATTCTTTCACTTTCAGTCTGTGTGAGTACCTTGTTTCTAGGTGGTTCTCTTGTAGACAGCATATATAGGGGTCATGTTTTTTTATTCATTCACTCATCCACTCAATGTCTTTTGATTGGAGCATTTAGTCCATTTACATTTAAAGTTATTATTGAAAGGTACTCATTTTTAGCCATTTTTACTTCTTGAGGCTGTGTTCCTTCTTACCTTTTTGTTTCTTCTTTTTTTATAGCACTCCTTTTAGCATTGCTGATTTGGTAGTGATAAACTCCCTTAGTCTTTTTTTTTTTTTCTGTAAAGCTCCTGATTTCCCCTTCAATTTTGATTGATAGTCTTGATGGATAGAGTATTCTTGGATTGAGTCCCTTGCTTTGCATTACTTTCTATATCTCCTTCCTTTCCCTTCTATGTGTTTTGTTGAGAAATCATTTGATAATCTGATGGGAGATCCTTTGTAGGTAACTCTCTGTTTCTCTCTTGTAGCTTTTAAGATTCTTTATTGATAACATTTGCCATTGTAATTATGGTATGTCTTGCTGTGGGTCTTTTGGGATTCTTCTTGCTTGGGACTCTGTACTTGAATAACTGTTTTCTTCCCCATATCATGGAAGTTTTCTGTTATTATTTCTTCAAATAAATTTTCTAATTTTTGCTGCTCTCCTTCTGGCAGGGCTGTCCTTCTGGCAGCCCTATTTTACATATGTTATTTAGTTTTACATTGTCCCAAATATCCCTTAGGCTCTCCTCCTGCTTTTTTAATGTTTTTCTCCAGTTGCTTTTAAGATTGGGCTTGTTTCTGTACCTGATCTTCTAATTCTCTGATTTTGTCCTTTGCTTCTTCTAGTCTAATATTGAAGCCTTCCATGATGTTTTTGATTGTAGCTATATCATTTTTCATTTCTTCCTGATTTTTGCATAGGTAGTTGATTTTCTCATTTATCTGGTCTATAAACTGTATGACCATTACTCTGAATTTTTTTTCTGTCATGTTGCATGCTTCAGTTTCACTTATTTCCTTACTTGGTGATTCCTTCTTCTATTTCCTCTGGGGATTGCTTCCTTGTCTCCTCATTCTGACTATCACCAGAAGGTTCAGATGTTTAGCTGCAGGGACCTGGATCATGTGCAGTGGGAGTTTTGCACCTCCAAGTGTCACTGAAGAGTTCTGATACCAAGACGTGCAGTTGCTGTGGGTTGTTGGGAACCATGCTCCCCTGGGGTTAGAGTCACCGGCACTTAGTGTGGCCTCAAATCAGGGAAGATGCCTGCACCATGTTGAAACAGAGAACCCACTGGTGTGTATCAAAAATCAAAGTCCCCTATTGCATGTCAGGAGTAAGAGGATCGCTGTGTCCATGCCGAGAATTGAGTATCAGAGTCTCTGTTTCTTGGTGCTACCTCACACTGAGAATCAGGTCCCTGTGTGCACATGCACCAAGATTTGGAGTCACTGGCTCTTAGTGTGCATGTACTAAGAATCAGGGATCTAAGGCACATGTCATGAGGAACAAAGTTTAGTCACTGGTGGTCAATGCTGCCTCTTGTGTGGAGATTCAGGGTTCCCAATCTTCCTGGGAGACCACTTTGCTCAGTCACACTGTGTTGATAGGAGGTCCACTTCTGCTCTATGGTAAACAGCCTTCTGTGTCAATTTCCCCTGAATCAAAGTCAGGTGGCACTGCCTCTTAGTGTGAGTATGGGGTCTGGTCACGTGGGTGTGCAATGTGGAAAACAAACTGCCTGTGTCCATGTTCCCAGGCTCAAATTCAATGCTGCCTTCCTGTGTTGGCACAGGGTCTGGTCATGGTGAACAAACTCCCCGAGACTGCACATCCAGGCTCAAATTCAGTGCTGTCTCCCATTATGGGCATAGGATCTGGTTGCAAAAAACCATCACCCCAAGTGCAGCTATGCTCACATTCAGGACTGCCTTCCTGCCTGGGCATGGAGGCGAGTCACGGAAACAAATCCCCTGAGTTCGCAAGACCAGG
>PVJN01024190.1:0-31430 GCA_004026805.1 Lasiurus borealis | reverse complement strand
CCTGATCTCCCCCAACTGCCCCCCTCTGCCGGCCTGGTCGCCCCATGCAGCCTGCTGTTTGGTCACTACTGTGAGTGTGTCCTGACCAATTTGCATAATTACCCTTTCATCAGTATAGATACATATGAATAAATATGTATGTATGAAAACAAAATTTTAGTTGGAAAATGTGTATATGTTTGAGCTTAGATATAAATCTCCTATATACAGGGTTAACTTTTAACACTGCTTAACCTTCATCAGCCTCAACTATGTGGACAGATGCATTGATTTACTTGGATTCTGTTTGATCAGTACCCAGTCTGGCCCCAAACTGAGAATAACTGAGTTAGATTCCATCTCAAGGATTTAGTGGGGCAAACTTGAAAACACATTCACACGCCCCAGACTCAGGGGAGCCTGACTCGGGGCTCCATCATCTCCCCATCGGGCCATTCTGTGTGTGTTTCCTCTAGAAGCCTCTCTTTCGTGGGCCAAGGACAGATTTTACGGCGGGAAAGGACTGTTTCTGACACGAAAGTGCTTTCACAGAGCGAAGATATAACATTATGACATCGGGTTTTACGGGAGGGGAGTATAGGAAACATCATTTTGAAGAGCACGTCAGTGTGATCTCTACACTTCCAGTGCAATCTATTGTCTGTTAGGCTTGGCGATGCCGTTATGTTCGCACCTGACTGATAAATACTATACTGCTGCTCGCTGATAGGAGATGACGTGCCTCCGGAACAGACTTCAATGTTTTCACAGAACAGCAACTTTATAATAAAGTGTGTTTTACAATTTCCTTGTTTCCCAAGAAATGAAGGGCGACTCGCCATTTTTAAAACATGTCAACCTAACAACAGAGGTTGAACAAACCGAGTCCTCATAAATAAGTCTCACCGCAGAGGCTTAGATAGAAGGATAGCACTGTTTTTTTGTGTGTTAGTGTTTTATTTTAAATATCCTTGTATTGTGTTTTTCTTACATGGCACATCAACCTTTTTATATAGCCAGATTTCAAATAATTCTATTTCATTTATTGGAACAAAATATATTGAAATGTAATGGAAAATTATAGTATTTTTTGCCGAAACAGGTTTGGCTCAGTGGATAGAGCATCGGCCTGCAGACTGAAATGTCTCAGGTTCGATTCTGGTCAGTGGCAGGTACCTTGGTTGTGGGTACATCCCCATTAGGGGGTGTGCAGGAGGCAGCTGACCGATGTTTCTCTCTCATTAATATTTCTAACTATCTCTCTCTCTTCGTCTCTGTAAAAAATCAATAAAATATATTTTAAAAATTATAGTATTATTAATATATGCAGGAACAGGTACATTACTGAAGATATGTTTCTTGTGATGCACCAGTGTTTGCACTTGCCTGTATGTACTTGCCCCCACCCACCTCCACCACCGCACACATGACATTTAGGCTACGTGATCAAGTATGCACCGAGTAGTCACTGTGGTCCTTTTTCCCATGGCAGATCTGAATAGTGAGTAGTCATTTTCTGAACTGCTATTTTGAACAGGATTCAAATGGCCCATCTAACTTCCCTATTAAAGTAGCTGTATGATAAAGGATACATGATCACAGTACAGGGAAATTGGGGGAAGTCGACTTCTCATGTTTATAAACTCTAAGTATATGTCACATACATGCAAACACCATTTCGTATTCTATGTGCTTGAGTGGGTGTGTCAATGGGGATTAGGAGGGAGGCACTAGGAAGGGAAAGTAAGGAAGAGGAAACCAAACTAAACTGGTTATTATTATTATAGGTTTACAGCTATAATATAAATAAATAATGCTGTAATGAATAACTAATAATACAAGAATAAACTCTGTTTCGTGCACTCACAGTTTTAAACCTACTTTTGCCCTCATCTTACATATATATATATATATATATATATATATACATGTATATATGTATATATATATATTTACATATATATATATTCACAGGTATTTTTAAAATCATACACTGAAATGTTTGGGAAATACAGATAACAGACAGACATCATCCGGCACCATCTGAGCAAGGTGGGTTCAATCCTACGAAGAGAACATGAGTGAGAGGTCGCTCTGTGCAGAGCCTAAAAAGTAACATTAGGGTTGAAATCAGGCAGCCTAGTTTCTCATCTGTCCCTGCTGCTTCCTCTTTGTGATTTTAGGCCAAATACTTACATGGTCTGTGCTTAAATGTCATCATTTTAATAAAGGAAAATGCTGTGAGCAATTTCCCAAATTCTCAAAGTTACATGCCGCTCTGTGGAAACACACGTGCCATGTGCCTGCCATGTCACAGACATTCAATAAATGTCAAGTTGCAAGCAGAGAGCTGCCAGGGGAGATGCGGCATTCTGGTCACTGAAAAGGGCCGCTGTACCCACACAATCTGTGGATCCGCAGGGATTAGGCCAGCGGTTCTCAACCTGTGGGTCGCGATCCCTTTGGGGGTCGAACGACCCTTTCACAGGGGTCGCCTAAGACCATCGGAAAATGCAGATGTTTACATCACGATGCATCACAGTAGCAACATTTCACGGTTGGGGGTCACCACCACATGAGGAACTGTATGCAAGGTTCGCGGCCTTAGGAAGGTTGAGAACCACTGGATTAGGCGCTTATGCCTGAGATCACCTATTAGCTAGTGAGATTCAGCCACAGCGCCCTCTGCCGGTGGGCGGACCCGAATGGAGGACTCCCAGAGCAGTATCTGGGCAGGAATTCAAACAATCCAAGGTCCCCCAGTAATTTCTTTCTTTCTTTTTTTTTTTTTTTAATGAAAATTCAGTTTTTTTTATTTTTTTAAATATATTTTATTGATTTTTTTCACAGAGAGGAAGGGAGAGGGATAGAAAGTCAGAAACATCGATGAGAGAGACATCGATCAGCCACCTCCTGCACACCCCACACTGGAGATGTGCCTGCAAGCAAGGTACATGCCCCTGACCGGAATCGAACCCAGGACCTTTCAGTCCGCAAGCCAACGCTCTATCCACTGAGCCAAACCAGTCTCGGCAACCCCCAGTAATTTCTGAGGCTTCTCTGAAACATGCCACTCTGTGGTCCTGAGTCACATCGCCGGCTGCCTTCAGAAACCTCATCGAACAATAATGCACTTCCTGACTTTTCAGAGCCGCCGGTTTTTATGAAGCAAAAGTTCCCTTAAGAGGTTGCCACGCAGACATCTTAGCAAGCAATTCATTTTGACAAGCGAGAGCATGGCAGGGCTCTTTCTCAAAGATTGTTGCCTAATGGATTTGCTTCCCTCAGAGAGAGGTAGCTGCGGGATTCACTCAAAATGAGCTCACATCCTAGTGAGGGGGTGGGAGGTGGGGGGAGAGGGGGACTTTCCTGGAATCCACCACTAGCGGATGGGGAAGCCCCATCAACATTTTCAATAGCATCAGCTCAGTGGGGGAGGCCCGAGGGCTTTCACAACGGGCTTTAAGCCTCAGTATCACGGAGTGAGAATTCACCATGGCAGCATCCTCTTGCCCAGGATCAATAAGCTTCATCCTAAAAACCCTTCCATCATCAGCAGGGACAGCAGTTGCTGTACTTCCTGGCTCCCACGGTTTCAAGAAGTAGTGTCCGCCCCTGTCTGTCAGCAGGGAGCGGGATTCAGCAAGAATTCATCCTCCTCCCTGCTCCCCTTGTTTGGGAATATGTCTCCGGGGTTCTGAGAGGTTTACGGCGTGCCTGTTAGGAGCCTGCTGGAGTGACATGTGGCAAAGAGGCGCAGAGAGGGGTGGTATTCGAGGGAAGCAGGAATGGGTACCATCTCGATGTATCTGTGTCAGGAAGATGTTTCGGGAGGAACTTTCTCATAATTGGACTGCCATTCAGTTACCCGGGCGATTTTCTTACTGCAACCAGATGATGATTTTCCATCCATTTGTTTAACTGGCACCATGCATGGCTGGCTGTTAGGGCTGAGAACTTGGACTAAGGACTAAAATTCATGCGATATATACAATACTATCACTATCTCCAAGGAGCTCATAGTCCGGTTGGGAGACATACATGAATTAGGGAGGATAAAATAACTGTGAAGATGGTTATGGGGTGGAGGAATGTCCTTGTGTGTACCCTAACATCTATAGGGTATTTCCCAACAAATAAGAGATAAGGAGGGGAACAATATTTACTACAGAGTTTGACAATTTAGGTTCAGAATTTATTACACTGCCTAGTGATTTCATATGTTTTTAAAAACTTTTATTGCATAAATGTCTCTCTCTCAAGGAAATTTCTAACTCTCTATTCCTCTCTCTTCCTCTCTGTAAAAATCAATAAAAAATATACATATACATATACATATACATATACATATATATATATATATATATATATATATATATATATATATACCAAAGCCAGTTTGGCTCAGTGGATAGAACATTGGCCTGCGGACTGAAAGATCCCAGGTTTGATTCTGGTCAAGGGCATGTATCCTGGTTGCGGGCATATTCCCAGTAGGGGGCATGCAGGAGGCGGCTGATCAATGTCTCTCTCTCTCTCTCATTGATGTTTCTAATTCTCTATTCTTCTCCTTTCCTCTCTATAAAAAATTAATAAAATGTATCTTTTTTAAAAAGCAACTTTTATTGAATTTATTGGTTACTATATATATACTAGAAGTTCAGTGCACAAAATTTGTGCGGGAGAGTTGGGGAAGAGTCTCCCTCAGCCCAGCCTGCTCCCTCTCCAATCTGGGATACCTTAAGGGATGTCCAACTGCCTGTTTAGGCCCGATCCGGATAATAACCTAAACAGAAAGTCGGACATCTCTCTCACAATCCAGGACTGCTGGTTTCCAACTGCTCGCCTACATGCCTTCCTGATTTCCCCTTACCACTTCTGCCTGCCAGCCTGATAACCCCTAACCACTCCCCTCCAGCATGATTGATGCCTAACTGCTCCCCTGCAGCCTGTTTTCCTCTAACTGCCCTGCCCTGTGGGCCTGGTCAGGCCTAACTGCCCTCCCCTTCAGGCTTGATAAACCCCATCTGCCCTTCCTTGCAGGCTTGGTCCCTGCCAACTGCCCTCCCTTGATGGCCATCTGGTGGTGGCCATCTTGTGTCCACATGGGGGCAGGATCTTGTGACCACATGGAGGCAGTCATCTTGTGTGTTGAAGTGATGGTCAAGCTACAAATTACTCTTTTATTAGATGGGATAGAGGTCTGCTGGACAGATGGGGGCCAGCTGGTTTGCCCTGAAGGGTGTCCTGGATCAGGGTGGGTATTCCCTTAGGGTGCAGGGTGGCCTGGGTGAAGAGCCTGTGGTGGTTTGCAAGCCAGCTGTGACCCTCGGCAACAGAGAAGGCCCTGGTCTCTGGGATTTATTTGTCCTCTACAATTGAAACTTTGTAGCCTGTAGCAGAGCTAAGCCTTCTGCTCCCACAGTCATTGAAACTTTGTTGCCTTAAGTGCCAGAAAGCTTGGCTTCCTCCATTGCCAGGGGCAATACAAGCCTTGCTCAGGGACAGTAGCCATTGAAACTTTGCTGCCTTAAGCACTGGCCAGAGTTTGTGAAAAGCTTGGCTTCCTCCATTGCCATTGGCAATCCAAGCTTCCCTCCTGTTCTCTCTGTGGCCGTAGCCATCTTGGTTGGGTTAATTTGCATACTTGCTCTGATTGTTTGGTGGGGGTAGCTGGTAGGTGTGGCTTGTGTTGTAGCAGAAGTGTGGTCAATTTGCATATTACTCTTTTATTAGATAGGATATATGTAGGTTTCAGGTATACAATGCTATAACACATTATCTGTATACTGTATTATGTATTCACCACCCAAGATCAAGTGTCCTTCATCACCATTTATCCCTCCTTTTACTCTCTTCCACCTACCACCAACTCCTTTCCCTCTGGTAACTACTCTACTGTTGTCCGTTTGTGAGGTATTTTTATTGTTGTTTTCTTAGTTCCTTCACCTTTTTCAATCTTGGTGGGGATGCAGATTTTTGCAGCCAGTTTGGAAAACAGTATAGGGTTTCCTCAAAATATTGAATATGGAATTGCCTCATGACCCAGCAATTCCACTTCTGAAAATATCTACACTAATAAAAGAGTAAGATGCAAAGTGACCATACCTTTGCAATGCCCACTAGCCAATCAGGAGTGAGTATGCATATTAACACAACAGCTTCATCTGGAAGGTCATCCATAAAGATGTCCAGTCTAGTTAGCATAGTATGCTTTTATTATTATAGATATGGAGAATTCTGAAACACTGTTCGTTGTGGCCTTATTTATAAAAGCTAAAATTTGGAAGCAGCCCAAGTGCCCATCCGTAGACGAGTGGATTTAAAAAATACCGATTGCTTATTCTTGCTAATTTGTTCACTTGGCATCCCTGGTTTTCAACCTTGGCCAGTTCCTTTGGCATTATAACTCAGCAACTGTGATCCTCCCCATCTTGTTATTTGGAATTTGTGTTTGAATTAATTTTTTCTTATATTAATCTTAGCAATGTTTCATGCAAATTTTTAAGTGTGAACATGTGGCCTCGGATGCGAAATGCTCTGGGTTACAAGCAAAACACCCATTTCTCCCCCAGGGCATTCATTCTAAAAATTCCCGAAATGGTCCACCTCAAACCCATCAAAATGTTAAAGCATAGGGACAAATTGTATATGATATGCAGACCATAGAACCTCACAATCTTCCCTAGAGAGTTAGGCACATCTTCCCAGAGGAGGCAATATTTAAGATGAGACCTAATAGATTAGAGCATTTTGCTACATTACTATGTGTAAAGGGCATTCCAAATAGATAGATTTCTCCTTTCCATTGTCCAGAAAAGTGCAACGCTATCTGAAATAATCATAAAATCATTGAGAATTGCCAGATTCTCATATTAAAGGCAAAGTGGCTAGAGGGGCCTCGTTATATCATGATGAGTCTTATATACCTTGATAAGGTTAATTTTGTAATATGTAGTATTATGAGTTAACAAAAGATGCTGGAAGGACAGTGAATTAACAAACTTCATTCTAATTATCCATCCCAAGAAGATGAATTACAGAGAGCAAAGACCAGAAGCAAGAGAAAATGACCAGAATCAAGATGCCAAATGGCATGGGACTTAGAATTAGGGCTGGAGAGAATAAAAACGTGGCTTTGAAAATCGCCTGTGGACTCAGCCTCCTAATGGTGGACGGCAAGTTGGCAGAGCTGCACATGAATGAGGAGGTCAGACAGAGTCTGATTGGAAAACTTCTATTTGAAACTTCTCTGCATAGACATATCAGCTAAAATCACTGCCATGACTGCAAGTGATGAGAGAGAATGTGTTAGGCAAGAACACAGGGATAAAATCAAGAAAATCAAGAGATCACGAGCCACCATTCATTTAACATTTATTGATTATTTTAGGCCTAAAATTAGTTAGCCTCAAACTTCCAATGAGAGAGAGAGGGAGATGGTGGTGAGGGTGATGATGATGATGATGATGATGATGATGATTATGATGGTGGTGGTGATGATGGAGATGAAGCAAGAGAAATAATCTAATATATACACTAGAGACCTGGGGGGGTGTCCCTCAGCCAGCCTGTACCTTCTCCAACTTCCCTCTTCTGCTAGCTTGGTCACCCCAATTGTCCTCCCTTGCAGGCCTGATCCCTCCCAACTGCCTTACCCTGCTAGCCATCTTGTAGTGGCCATCTTATGTCCACATGGGGGCAGCCATCTTTGTCCACATGGGAGCAGCCATCTTGTGTGTTGGAGTGATGGTCAATTTGCATATTAATCTTTTATTAATTAGGATATATATATATATATATATATATATTCAGACACACACACACTGAGTGGCCAATTTATTATGATCTTTGAATGCATAATAATCTGGCCACTCAGTGTATATCTATATAATAAAAGGCTAATATGCAAATTTTCCCCTCAATCAGGATTTCGACCAGCAGGCAGGCTGACCAACTGCTCATGTCCCCTCCCTTGGCCAGGCTGGCTAGACCCCACCCATTCACAAATTCATGCACTAGGCCTCTAATACTATAATAAAAGAGTAGTTTTCAAATTATCCATCACTCTGCTACACCCACAAACAACACCGACCAGCCAATCAGGAGTGAGTATGCAAATTAACACAACAGATGCTTGTGGCCACAAAGTGAGCAGGAGGCTTGGCTCTGCTCCAGGCTACAAAGTTTCATTTGTAGAAGATAAATAAATTCCAGATACCAGGGCCTCCCTTGGGTCACCAATGGGTGTGGCCAGCCTGCAAACCACTATAGGCTCCTTGCCCAGGCTGCCTCACACTTCTGTCCCCATGTGGACACAAGGTGGCCACCATGAGATGGCCAGAAGGGGAGGGCAGTTGTGTACCGGGCCTGCAGGGTAAGGCAGTTAGGGGTAACCTGGCCTACAGGGGAGGGCAGTTTGGGACAAACAGGCAGGCAGGAGAGCAATTAGGCATCAATCAGACTGGGAGGGGAGTGGATAAGGGATGATCTGGCTGGCAGAAAGAAGCAGATAGAGGCAATCAAGAAGGCAGATAGGCAAGCAGTTGGGAGTCAGCAGTGGATTGTGAGAGGTGTGTCCCTCCCACTTCTCTCACTTCTCTCCTATCTCTCTCTCTCTTGCCAAAGATCACTGCAATATATCCAGATCGTATACATGGATTAATTAAAAGGGTAGATTTTGACCAAAACAGAATTTGTGTTTGGGCATATTTCAGTATTAGACACGGAGCCTTCATCTGAAGTAATTTTACCCTAAAAGTAAAAGAAAATGCTTCCTCCAAGTTTTTCTACATGGAATTATGTAAACAAAGCATTTGGTGACTGTGTCTGTTTATCCATCTGTCCATCTAATCAGTGATCACAGTCATTACTACTGTAATCCATCTTCCCTTTCAAACAGTATACCGAAGAAGATAAAGCACGCGTTTGCTAATATTAGAATACAGACAGGTGATGTTTGGAAGGACACGCTCTTAGAACTTAGTTTCTTGTGTTAACAATGTCATCTGGAGGGTACACGTGTGCATAAAGAGCATTTATCACATTTGTTTTGCTAGCTATGTCTGTTGTGAGGTATTTTCATTGACTTCTGCCTTGAGGACATGTCAACATACTTGTCTTCATATCACTAATGAAATAATTCGGTCCAGGAAAACAGGAGGGGAACTAAAATTATATTACACTGGACAGCTTTTGCTTATTTATTTCTCTGAATTCAAGATGATGGCATTTAAGAACTTAACCCTTGCTGACACTGGTTTGGCTCAGTGGATAGAGCGTCGGTCTCCGGACTGAAGGGTCCCAGGTTTGATTCTGGTTAAGGACATGTACCTTGGTTTCGGGCATATCTCCAGTAGGGGGCGTGCAAGAGGCAGCTGATCGATGTCTCTCTCTCATGGATGTTTCAAGCTCTCTTTCCCTCTCCCTTCATCTCTGTAAAAAATCAATAAAATATATTTAAAAAAAAAAGAAGTTAACCCTTAGGGCCTTTCTGTGTGGGCTCCTCAGTTCATGCAGAGTTTGGGGTACACCAGACCCCTTGGAGAGAAGATGTGCGTTTTCTGGGAAGGAAAATATCAATGCTTTTCTGCTGAGGAGACTGTATCTTCTCCCTGCTAAGTATGTAAGGATGATTTGGCAATCCTGTGAGTGAGTGTGTGTGTGTGTGTGTGTGGTGTGTGTGTGTGTGTGTGTGTGTGTGTGTGTGTGTGTGTGTGTGTGTGTGATGGTTTCCATCTTTCAAGAAGCACACTAAAAAGAGAGACAGTATCATTAATGAAGTATATGTTGGGAAGACAGCCAGAGTTGTTATTATGGAATCTTATTTCCTCTCTGCTCTCTCTGTATATTAAAATATAAAAACACCCTGCTTCAAGGAAATCATAGAGTGCCACCCCTCACATCACATAGAGTGGATAACATCCATGGCCCTAAACGTACACTGACTCGGATTAAGTCCTCCAGCAAAAGAGCAGGACCAGGATTGGAACTCGCTTCCTCAGACTTTTACCCCAACAGCCCATGGGCGCCTTGCCTTTCCCTCAGAGACCTGATGCACAGTTGACAATGGCATTCCATCCAAACAATATCCGAGGCGGCTGCTGGAGTCTCTGAGAGTCTCAAGTTGAATGATTCTATGGAAATGATGGCAGCATTTCAGTGTTTTGTCATTTATAACCTAGTCAGGATCCAACAGGATTTTACACTCTCCAAATAAACCTTAATGCTGGCTGCTGAAGAACCGAAATGAAACTCGAGTAGTTTTATTTACTTTATCTTATCTTTTACTGCCATGCACAAAGCATGCCTAACACCCTGCTGACATCTGCACAGGAATCAGTGCTGTGGGAAGGAGGTGGAATAGTAATGCTAATAATAAGAAGGTAATAAGAAGAATGTTACAAACAATGATAATTGCATTTGTTTTCTAGCCCTATCATAACCAAGTACCACAGGTTGGGGGATGTATACAATAGGAACTTATTATCTCACTGTTCTGGGGGTAACACGTTCAAAATCAAGGTGTCCACGGGTTTGCCTTCTTTTTTTTTTTTTCTTCAAAATGTATTTTATTGATTTTTTACAGAGGGGAAGGGAGAGGGATAGAGAGTTAGAAACATTGATTAGAGAGAAACATCAATCAGCTGCTTCCTGTACGCCCCCTACTAGGGATGTACTCTTGACCAAAATCAAACCTGGGACCCTACAGTCCACAGGCTGACGCTCTATCCACTGAGCCAAACTGGTCAGGGCAGGTTTTCTTTCTTTAGAAGGCTATAAATTTGTTGTATTTTTCTCATCTGGTTTCTGGTGGCTGTCAAAAAATCTTTGGTCTACTGTGTTTGGTTTAGAGAAGCATTTCCTCAGTCAGTGATTTCATCTTCTCATGGTGTTTGACCATGTGCACGCCTATCTATAGCTGTTTATAAGGACAACAATCACATTAAATTAAGACCCACCCTAATAATCTCATTTTAATTTAATTACTTCTGTAAAGACCCTAGCTCCAAATAAGGTTACATTCTGAGTTTCTTGGGGTTAGCTCTTCAACACACACACTTTTGAGGGACACAATTTAACCCTTAGCAGTAATAATGGTGACTGAAATAAGAATATTTTTTTTCTCATGATGGCTAAGAATTCCTAAACATTTGCCAGATAATGTACCAGATAATAGGCTAAGCTACATTGAGCACACTTAATAATTGCAACAACTCTGAGAGTAATATGTTCGTAGGCTAATTTTCATAAAAGGAGATCAAAAAGTTAATAACTACCGAAGTAGCAAGGCAATTGTTGGCGAATGGGAGGGAGTTTGCACTTTAGGGGACATTCTGCAGTATCAGGAGACAACGTTGACATGAGTCGCTATGCTACTGGTGTTCTAGTGGATGCTGCTAAAATTCTGACCCAACCCAGAATGTCAGTAGTGCCAGGGTTGACACATCTTTTTATATATATATTATTGATCTTTTACAGAGAGGAAGGGAGAGGGATAGAAAGTCAGAAACATCGATGAGAGAGAGACATCAATCAGCTACCTCCTGCACGCCCCACACTGGAGATGTGCCTGCAAGCAAGGCACATGTCCCCAACCAGAATCAAATCCGAGACCTTTCAGTCCGCAGGCCGATGCTCTATCCACTGAGCCAAACCGGTCTCAGCAAGGTTGACACATCTTAGTAGAAGGGCGCAATACAGGTTTTCAGACAAGTCAGATGAGCCCTAAGACCCCTGTTCTCAGCCCCTGAAGGGGTGAGTTGGGAGAGTCCACAGTGGCGGCGTCTTGCCTGGCAGGAGCTGGTGCTCGGAGTTTGTGCATAAGTGGTCGGGAGAGCAGTGGCTTGAAAAGGTGGATATGGAGGACTTTTATTTTTTATTAAAAAATATCATTCCATTTTTTTCTAACCCAGTTTCCAATGGCTTATTTTGTTATCTTAAGACAGAGGTAAAATAATTTTTCAGGCAATGTTGGGAAAAATACAGAAGAGCGGCAAAGTAAAATGGGCCACTTAACTATGAAAAGCTAGCCATTGAGTGTATTTTCATATTTCTTTTCTAGGCTCATCATGTTGATTCTGATATGGCTTCAGTCATATTATATGCATAATATAGTTTTGCATTTCACTTTCTCAGCTTTACATTAGTAGGTGGTATTTCCTTCTATGTGAAATCATTATTTTCAACAACTTTATGTAGTTTTCATACTCAGAGACTATGTCCATGTAGTAAAAAGACTTGGTTATTAGGTTGTATATTTTTGTTCTTTCATTTTCATTTTTGGCTTTCCATCTTTCTTCCTTCATACATATTTATATACTTTATTTATTATTACAATACTAGAGGCCCAGTGCACAAAATTTGTGCATGGTGGGGGGTCCCTCAGCCCAGCCTGCACCCTCTCCAATCTGGAACCCTTCGGGGAATGTCTGAACCGGCAGTCAGACATCCTCTCATAATCCAGGACTCCTGGCTCCTAACTACTCACCTATCTGCCTGCCTGATTGCCCCTAACCACTCTTCCTGCTAGCCTGATAGTCCAATAACCGCTCCCCTACCAACCTGATTAACACCTAATTGCTCCCCTGCCAGCATGATCATCCCCAACTCCCCTCCCCGAAGGGCTGAGGGGAATGGGGGACTCTGGCTGGATGAGGCGGTGCTGAGAGGACTGGGTACCACGATCTTGTGGCTATGTGCACCCACATCTTGTGAGGGTGTGATGGTCAATTAGCATATTCTCTCTTTAGTATCTAGGATTTATCTCTCCCTAACACTCACTAAGATTGATAGGTAGAACCAAGATTAACAAAACAAATAGTATAAAAACCAGTCTTTATTCATTCTGTCATATTATGTTTCCAAAGTGTTATACCTCTCTTTTCTTATCAGGATGTACATATCTGTTTCTTGTTCTCCTTCCATTCCGATGATTTAAAGGTGGAAAAGGCCCTGCTGGTGTGGCTCAGTGGTGGAGCCAGGAGGTCATAGTTACATTCCCCATCAGGGCACATGCCTGGGTTGTGGGCTCCATCCTCAGTAAGAGATGTGCAGGAGGCAGCCAATCAATGATTCTCTCTCATCATTGATGTTTCTATCACCCTCCCTTCTTCTCTGAAATCAATAAAAAATATTGGTTAAAGGCAGAAAAGCACAGTCCCTTCTCCTGGATATTTCCATGATCTAGAGAAGCCAATCGGATTTTCTACTTTAGCCATGTATTTTCACATCTATATTTTGTGTGGCCTTCTGTTCTCTCTGGGTGCAAGTCAGAAAGATGCATGTGGCTTGCATGCACCCCGTTCACATTCCATATTTTACTATTTTCCTGTCAGATGTAGTCATTTGGGGCTGAGATCCATTTATTGTCTCTCCCATCATTTACTCATTTTGTATAATTTCTCATTCTACATGTCATGCAGAGTATTAGCCACATGCAGATTTGGTATTCTTCTCCACCCTAAAACCTCACTGCACTGAGGGGAAAAGATGTGAAATCACTATTTACCCAAACTCAAAAGGTCAGGGGAGGAGAAAAGAGCAGACTAATTTTTCAACACGTGTGACAGGGGAGCACAGGTGGGGAGGTTGTAACTGTCACAGAATGGGGGAGGGAAGACATGGCGGCTTCTGGGGGAAGGCTAGTAAGAAATGGGGTAGTTTGCCCTGCAGAACCTCTGAGGGGCTCAGAATTTGGAGGAGCCATGAAGAAGGTGTGAACACAGGGAGATCCTTTGTATACAGTACGTGCATGTACATATGTACATTTGTCTCATTTTATGGAGCAGTTGGCATCTCTCAGTTTCCCCTTCATCCTCCTGACAGTCTGAGGAGATTGCTCCTACCTCTCCCCTGACTCTCCTGGCCAGAGAGCAGAAGCTTGTTATGGAGAAACAGTGAATCACAGTATCTAGAGAGGGACATAGGAGTCAAAAAGAGAAGCGGAGATGAGGAAGATGTGGGACAGTTAAGAAAAGTAGAAAAAGGGCCAAAACCAGTTTGGCTCAGTGAATAGAGCGTCGGCCTGTGGACTGAAAGGTCCCAGGTTTGACATAACCGGTCAAGGTTATGTATCCTGGTTACGATTATGTATCCTTAGTAGAGGGCGTGCAGGAGGCAGCTAATCAATGTTTCTCTCTCATCGATGTTTCGAACTCTCTATCCTTCTCCCTTCCTCTCTGTGAAAAATCAATAAAAATATATTAAAAAAAAAGAAAAGTGAAAAAAAGAATGCTCTATAGTCTGTGTGATGGGTCACTTGCCTCATCATTCATCCTAGTCCATGTTTGATGCACCCCAAAGCAGGACCTTAGAGGGTGCTTCTGTAGAGAAATGGAAGGGTCCCCATAAGTGCCTCCACATGCAGATCCCCCGACAGGGTGAGACTGGTGTATGTAAACAATAAATGGAGGGTCTCTGGTCATTGATATCTTCCCTATGCACAAGGTTTATATTCTATTGGATGGAAATCCAAGAATCACCAGAAATTTGAGGAAATCATTTAACATGAGAGAGAATCATACAAACAAATAAACACTAATAAAAGGTGAAGAGCACATAATACAAAAAACAGCCTTTAAAAATAATGAATGCTTATGATCTCACTCATTTGTGGGTAATAAAGAACATTATAAACTGATGGATAAAAAGATAGATACAGAGGCAGTAAAGCATCAAACAGACTGTCAAATTACAGCGGGAAGGTTAGGGAGAGGTGGGGGAGATAAGAGATCAACCAAAGGACTTGTATGCATGCAGATAAGCATAACCAATGAACACAAGACACTGGGGTAAGCCTGGGAGGGGAGTGGGCAATGGGAAGATATGTATACATGTAACATGATAAAAAAAAGAAAAAATAAAAATAATGAATGCTTCATACATCAAAAATCAAACACACACACACACACACACACACACACACACACACACACACACACACATATATATATTTGGGCATCTGGAGCTCATTTCTGTTTATTGAATGTCACCAATCTTTAAGAACCCCTGACCACTAACGTGGTTGGCACCAGTGCTCTAGGCCTGTGACTGTTCAGGAAGAAGGTAGTCAGCTCTCGGCATTAGCAGTTTATCCACTTTCTGGTCCGCAGTCGGGGGCAGGGTGAGCAGTGCCAGCTGGAACTGGCCACTGTCAATAAATGACTTTTCAGCCGCTTGGTTCCTGCCAGCGAAGTGCCCTACAGTAGTGGATTGAAATGAAGTGGAGAATAGAATTTGGCAATATCCTTTTTTTCTAACAACAAAATGAAACTCGTTAATACCCCTCACACATTTGGGCGATTGGGTGCTAGACCACACAACTAAAATAGCATTTCTGCCACAGGCATTGACTCTCATTAAGCAGATATTCATTTGTTTTCAGATAGGAAAAATGCCCCGGCGTGCCTCGCTCCCAGTCTTTTCTCCTACTTGGAAAAGAAGTTGGCATTGAGTGTCGGCTTTAATAAAAGCCAAATCTCAGGACCAAGCCTGAGATAATGAGCGATCACTTGCATGTTGGTGTCATCTGGTCAGCCAGTGAAGTCACCCCACCTTACTGGGCCTCAGTGTCTTTGTCTATAAAACGAATGGGTTGGGTGAAATTAATAGTTTTCCAAGGTGGAGCCCTGTTCTAATGCCCTGAGATTATTTGTCCAGGGTCCCAAGAAATAAGTGACGGTATCATAATAATGATAAAACTGGAAAGCTTAGGAAATGACTTACTTTAAAAATATAAAGTAATTGTATTCAATTTTTTAAAATACATTTTTATTGATTTTTTACAGAGAGGATGGGAAAGAGATAGAGAGTTAGAAACATCAATGAGAGAGAGACATCAATCAGCTGCCTCCTGCACGCCCCCTACTGGGGATGTGCCCACAACCAAGGTACATGCCCTTGACCGGAATCAAACCTGGGACCTTTCAGTCTGCAGGCTGACGCTCTATCCACTGAGCCACACTGGTCTTGGCTGAATTCAATTTTCTACTTTAAAAAACATGTTGTTTGAGATAAGAATGATAAGAGAACACCTCAAGTTGACTCACACACACAAAAAAAAAGGACTTTATTATAATAGTATTTAGCTCTTAATTTCACAGACCCGCAAGAGCCAGGCTGTGCTGCCATTGGGATAAAACTCAAACATTGTCACTGACCAGACCTTTTCTCCCTCTCACACAGTCTCTATGCTCTCTTCTTCCCATAACACAGCTCCTTTTCCTGCCTTCCGTTTTATCAGTTCGCACATAACTCAGCTTTTTATTCTTCATGCAACCTGTTTCTACAACTTAGTTCCCAATCTCACCAGAGGAAAATATATAGATACTGTTCAGCTAATGAAACTTTTTTATAGGTAAGGCGTTTAGGCTGGACTAGGAGAATTTAAGAGGCAATGATTAGATATTCTGATAGTTTCTTTTAAAAAATATATATTTTATTAATTTTTAAAGAGAGGAAGGGAGATGGATAGAGAGATAGAAACATCCATGAAAGAGAGACATCGATCAGCTGCCTCCTGCACGCCCCCTACTAGAAATGTGCCTGCAACCAAGGTACATGCCCTTGACCGGAACCGAACCTGGGAACAGGGTTGGCCACACACTGTTAGAAAAAAATGACGAAGTCAATTTTGTCATTGCAAGGATGGTTTTGGGGGTCACAGGCAACAAATCGCCCCGATGAGCCTTCAGATCATCGCATTAAGGAAATACCTTAAGGAGAACCCGACCAGGATATGTGCTTGGGAAACCCTTCATCTCCTGGCCATGGATTTTCTGTCAAAATGCAACTACTTTTAATGAAACAGGAGCCCTGCATGCGTCCTCTCACCCCAGACCTGTTCTAACAGTCAGCTGTCCTGACGGATGGAAGTCACCACAATCCTGGGCAGCCTTGCACTTTTGAGTTGGAGGTTAGGAGACCCTGGGGTTGGTAGGAAGGAGTTGCTATCTTTTCAAAACAAAACAAGCCCTAACTGGTTTGGCTCAGGGAAAGCTGGGAAGAGGCTCTCCTGCTTAAGGGGGAAGTTGGGTGACAGCGGACAAGGCCCAGCCTGGGAGCAGCCTCACTGAAATACAGCCTGGGTGTCTATTGACCCTCTGGAGCGCCCTTACTCAGACTGGACTGGAGTTAGGGTGCTCACAGCAGCCCACAGGAGCAAATAACCTCAAAATGAGGGGCCGGAAATATAAGCCTTTAAAAACATGGTTCTTGCCGAGACTGGTTTGGCTCAGTGGATAGAGTGCTGGCCTGCGGACCGAAAGGTCCCAGGTTCGATTCCGGTCAGGGGCATGTACCTTGCTTGCAGGCACATCTCCAGTAAGGGGTGTGCAGGAGGCAGCTGATCAATGTTTCTCTCTCATCAATGTTTCTAACTATCCCTCTCCCTTCTTCTCTGTAAAAAATCAATAAAAAATATTAAAAAGATAAAAAACACACAAAAACATTGTTCTTGCTGAAATCAGTTTGACTCAGTGGATAGAGCATCTGCCTTGGTTGCAGGCACATCCCCAGTTAGGGGGCGTGTAGGAGGTGGCTGGTCGATGTTTCTCTCTCGTGGATGTTTCTAACTCTCTATCCCTCTACCTTCCTTTCTGTAAAAAATCAATAAAATATATTAGGAAAAAAACACAAACAAACACATTTTTCTCCCATATCTCCGCCCCTTCTTGCACAGTGCGGGGTAAATAAGTAAGCCTCAATAAACGCCTGTGGAATTGATGGTATTGGCAGCTCATTCACTTTATTCTAATTAAATCCCCCTCTCTAGGTGTAAAATGACTTTTCATTGAGCACATTTCCGATGGAATTTTTTTTTTTTAGACGAAGACAATGCAGCCACAAAGTGAACTCAAATCCTGTTTGGTTTGATGAGTGCATTTTATTATCTGCTGTTTGCTAGCAATTAGAGCCAAAACCAGAAGCTTCTGTAAACGCTGGGGGGATCAAGGTAGGGAGGGCTTACTCAAGGCCGTTCGGATGAAAGGTTTGGTTTTGTTCTGCTTGTTTCGCTTTGTTGTAAAAAGTCCTCTGGATCCTATCTGTCCTCTGAAAGGAAGTTGGTGAAAGTGGCATTTGAGTATTTAAGAAAAAAGCCTCAGGACATGGAAAGAGACTCTTCTTTACCCAGGGAAGAGCCAGCTTTGGAACATATTCTTGCTTACAACCCACTTTCTTTTTTTTTTTTTGAGAATATTCTCTTTTTTTTTTTAATATATTTTATTGACTTTTTACAGAGAGGAAGGGAGAGAGATAGAAAGTCAGAAACATCGATGAGAGAGAGACATCGATCAGCTGCCTCCTGCACGCCCCACATTGGAGATGTGCCCACAAGCAAGGTACATGCCCCCAACCAGAATCGAACCTGGGACCCTTCAGTCCGCAAGCTGATGCTCTATCCACTGAGCCAAACAGGTCTCGGCTACAACCCACTTTGATCACCTCCTCAAAAGATCTCCCTTTCAGCTTAGCTGGTAAATCTTAGCAGCTCATCTGTATTTTGTCACCCGCTCCGTGCGAAATATGATGTAATTAAACCTCACATTACATCAGTCCGGCTGCATAATAAAAGAGTCATCTGGTTAATTTTGGTTTCCAAATGTGCTTTATAACCAACTCAGAAAAAATATTACATGTGATTCACGCCACAAATTGTTATGTAGGCATGTACTAGCATATTTATGGTATTACACTGCATGCCAAATGATGCCATAAATTCTAAGACGGCCGTGCTAATTTCCCTTGTGTTGACAATGTGAAGTTCTAAGCATTATTCTTTAATCAGAACACAACTAGTTCACTGGAGTCATAAAGTGGACTTCTACCAAGTATGCTTGCTTTCTTCATTTTTTTCCAAATAAATTAGCTCATTAATTCTTCAACATGTCAGTAGACACAACAAATGTATATAAAATATTGTGCATATGGATGGATAGATGATAGATGATAGATAGATAGAAATTTCACAATTCAGTAACAAAACTGGGGATGCAGGGAAACTCTGGAACAAATAGTACTTATGTGCCTCATTGTCTTTGATAATATTCCAAGTAAAAATTATCCTAAAAATAATATAACAAATGACCTGGGTATGCAGAGCCCACGGGATTTGCTATGATATTTTTTCAGGCTGTTGAGAACAAACAAACAACAAACAAACAAATGAAACAGGTGAGGGTCTTAAAGAGGTATTTTACTGTAAATAGAAAAAAAAGTGTTCTTAATTTTGTTCCTTTTCCAAAATTTAGATATAATCTAGAAGAGATAAATATTATTAATTGTGCTTGTATTAGGTTCTAGTTATTGAACTATTTCCTTTAACTGCACTGTGGTTGGCTTATTTTTTTTTTTCACTTTCTTGTTTTCATCAGAAAAAAATAAACCGAAGCAAAACACAACCCTGGCATTAGGCCAGGCATCTACATGATGATACAGGTGGAACTCCGAGTAGCTTTCCAGGAATAGATGTCTAACAAGCTCAGTGAACGGTGGACCAGATTCCCAGTTTATGATTAGACAGCCAGTAAAGTTTCCTAAATTATATGTCTAGGTTTATCAGCACCACATCATCAGCTTCTTTATTTCTTTAACAATCACAGAACTATTGTCCGCGGATCCTCGAACAAGCAGGAAACGATGGCCCTAGGGAGAGAGGCCTGTATATTTGGCTGAGCTTTTCCTACTCATTAGGACCTCAGCCTGCTGTCTGGAGGGAAAAGCTAATGTGAATTATAATATGAACGGTCCCTCCCGGAGCTGTGCAGTGCGATGCAGCCACTCTTCTTAGAATTTTGTCAGGGCCGATCCCCAAATCTATGCAAGATAAACAAATAGTCCAAGTGAAAACACAGAACTCGCGATGCTAATGGAACCTCCAGGAAATAATTCTCATGCCCATTTCTACAACTCTAAGGCCCCTCTCTACAGAAATTTTAGATTCTCCAGGTTTAATGAGCACAGATCAGGGGCAGATGGTTTAATTATATTTGGTTGACTTCAAATAAGATCCTAAAAGATTAATCCACTTGCTAAATATATGTCTATACATATGTAAACATTGAAAAAGCCGTATACTTAACAATTGTGCGCCTTATTATATAAGCTATAGGCCTACACAAACATTTCCATCACAACCACACTCAACAGTAATAATACATTTTTGCCATGCTAGAACAAATAAATTATTTCATTTCTATAAGTTTTGGAAGTTTGCAAGTTTGCAAGTTGCAGAAAGTTAAACAAGTCCCAGGAATTATTTTAGTCACTAGAGATGCAATTGTAAAGGAAAAAAAAAAATGATGAAATCCATCTATCTTTTCAGAGATCTCACATGCTGGGGGAAGGGGGCGGTTAGGGAAAATAAAAACAAACTAACAAACAAGTAAAAACAACTGAAAGATACAGAGAACATACTGATAGCTGTCAGAGGGGAGGAAGGTTGAGGGCTGGATGAGAAAGATGAAGGGATTCAGCAGAACAAAAGCTCACAGACACAGGCAACAGTGTGATGATTACCTGGGGGGATTGGGGGTGAGGGGAGGAAGAAGAGGGTATTGGAGGGAGGTGTTAATCATGATGGAAAGAGTCTTGACTTCGTGTGGCAAATACACAATACAATTTACAGATGATGTGTTATACATGAAATCACTATGATTTTATTAACCAATGTCACCCCAATATATTCAATAAAAATGTGTACTTTTATGCAATATTAGAGGCCCAAATGCATGAAATTTGTGCACAGGGCGGGGCAGGGAGCATTGTGCCTCAGCCCAGCCTATGCCTCTCGCAATCCAGGATATCTTGCTCCTAACCACCTGCCTGCTCACTCCTTACTGCTCGGCTCACTGCTCCTTCGCTCTGCCACAGAGGTGGGAGAGGCTCCTGCCACTGCCACTGTGCTCACTAGCTGTGAGCTTGGCTTCTGGTTGGGCGGCATTCCCACTGAGGCAACTCCTGCATTGAGTGCCTGCCCCCTGGTGGTCAGTGCACATCCTAGTGACCAGTTGTTGTCCGGTTGTTCTGCTGGGCTTTTATATATATAGATAATAAAATTTTCATAAAGAAAAGACAAGGTAAGAAGAAAGCTCCTAAGAAGGACACCTAACACTAGTGGGGTGTAAGAAGAAAGGCTTGATTTGGCCCCCAATCTATCCTCTGCCCTTCTCTCTCTGCCCTGCTCTTGATCTGTAAGGATGGCCTCTCCTGAACTCCTGTGCTCCCTAACTTCCATTGGTTTTGCCCTTTGAAGGCAGCAGGCCAGAAAAAAAGGCAGAAGAGATCATTCAGGATGCTATGATCATTCCTTCCTGCTTTGCTGTGGCTCTGGAAGTGGCTTAGTTTCCCTCTGAATGCTGTTGTGTATTTCCTTCTGTGCCTGATTCATTTCACTTAGCATAATCCTTTCTAGGTCCATTCATGTTATCACATGTGGCAAGATTTCATCCTTTTTATGACTACTAGTCCATCGCACACATGTACCACATCTTCTTTATCCATCTATCTATTGATTGCTTCCATGCCTTGGCTATTGTATATAATGCTGCAATGAACATAGGGGTGCATATGTGTTTATTGGAATCCTCAATCTTAATCTTTGGGTGCCCTTGCTTAAAGGACACTACAAACACATGTGTCCTGCCAAGATTACTTCCCCTACTGATTGTATCCTAAAGGTAAACTTTATCTCAAACTGCTGTTACCATAAAAGGCTAATGAGGCAGGCAATGGAGGCTGCTTGGCCCCTTGAGCCAGGCAACCCCTTAGACTTCTCCTTCACAGTGAAACTGTGTCAGAGTAATCTGTTCATCTGTCATTCAAGGGCTGCTGGTCAGCCCTGGCCTCTTCTAACCTCAAATTTCTCCAATATCTGGATTAGGGCCCTAGCTTCATAGCTTGATGATTAAATAAATTTAGCAATGCAGTTGTTTAGTATAGAACCAGACTGTCAAGTATAATTGCTATTATTTCTGCTAAAAATGAAGTGTTGATAAAGAAAGCCCAAGGAGATTATAGTTCTTAAGTAAATTTCATTTAAATGATCATTAAAACCACATCAATACATAGAAATATTTATGATAAATGTTAGGCAAGGGGCTATAATGTTGTATTAGGATTGCTCTCCTCTCCCTTTTTATAGTTGTCCAATATCCAACTAAATCTCTTAAAGTAAGGATTGGAGATTTGGGGAGATATTTCTTTTAGAATATAGTTGACATTATTATGCACCTTCTTTTGAACATTTTTAAGTAAAAAAGTTGCCACCTTCTAAATGATACTTCATAATGTAGAGCTAATTATAAAAAAATCATTCTAAAAATTGATTCTATAGTTCAGTTATGTCTGACGGATAATTCTGGACAATTAAACCAATAAAGTGATACTATAAAAAATGTTCAGAGTTGAGAAATTCCACATAATTCTAAATCAGAAGTGAGTTTCTTTCGTTCTCCATTTGTATAATTTTAGTGGACTTTCTAGCATACAGTTTTCAATGATTTTTTTTCTCAGAATAAATGCACAGAAGTGATTAAAATATCTCAAAGTTGAAACAGAAAATTTTAATTTACAATCCATACCTCACATTAAGTCAAAGATCATTTCAAATAGAACTTATGAAATATTTCAAATAATTGTATTTGCAATATTGGAGCTTATGCCTTTGGAAATACAAATAATATCACAACTTGAAAGATGGCCTTAACTCAGATAGTCCAATTAAAAAAATTCAGTATTTATACTGCGGCAGTTTAAATCATGTTCTTATTTTGTTAATGTTGGCATTGCCTGGTAAGCATTGTCATAGAAATTCTGTGATATTACCCAAAAGTATTTTTTATTTTACTTTAAGACACATAGAGAGGCAAGTATTTGTAAACGAAGGGAAAAATTTGAGCCCATAAGCTCTTTTCACTGTAGATGAAATGGTAGATGAAATATCTCCTGACTCTATCCTCATTTGTGATACTCGATGAATATGGATTAGCTACCCTCAAAGCTAAGATAAATTATAGGAATAAATTCAACGTGGATGTGTGCTGTGCAATCCATACTGATCTGCTTGCAGAAAATGACCTCAAAATGGTGATGGAAGGAGACTCGGCTTGTGGTGGGAAATACACAACACAATATACAGATGATGTATTGTAGAATTGTATACCTAAAACCTGTGTAATTTTATTAACCAATGTCACCCCACTAAATTCAACAAAAAGGAAACTGCTTTCAACTTTATGTGTCTAGAGATAGTTCTTGCACCAGTGTTTTCCACCACCCCTGCCCACCAATTATATAGAAACTATCATTAGAGATATTGGGGAATTGAGGAAGCAATTAATCTAGAATAGACTTTAGAAGAGACATTTACTGCAAAGCTCAAAGAAAAAAAATCTATCTGTACAGTCTCACAGAATCATAATTTTATTAACAATTTAATGATTTCTCTTGTTTCTCTGATTGTCCCTGTTTACCCATCAGTTATTCCTATTGGACCATGATCACCTTGGGGACAAATGCTATATTTTGAATCTCTACACATCCAATATCTGGCATTCAGTAGAGAAAAATGAACGTTTTGTTAAATTGAATATGTAATCTAACATTCTCTAGAGCATTGAAAAATATAGAACATGCTCTCATTCCACACATTTAATCTTTTTTTATCAATAACCCTATGGATTAAGATTTTCAAGATGAGAAAAGTTACATATAGAGATATTTCCAAGATGGAAAGCAGAAGAAAAACCAGTCGTTGGCTATTTTAAAAAATTTCTCATAGAAAATTAAAGTCTAATGAAATTGTAAATTTTGTCAACATCAAGAGCTATGACTTTTTTAAATGGTTATATATGAAAAGCTCATCTTCTGAGTAAAACTGGACAGAACTAAGCAAAAAGAGAAGGGAGAGAGAGGATTTGTCTCTTCATGACCCAGCAACAAACCGTGAAATGAAGGATTCCCTACCTCTCTCTATGAATCTGTGAGGTATCTTATCAGTCTTCCTAGAAAACAAAGGCATCTTGATGAAGTCAGACACTCAGTCATGTCTTGGTGAAAATGATGGATGTTAGGCTAAAGGAAAAAAATTAAAATATTCATGTTTTTTTAAAAAAAAGTGAATAGGGGGTATTAAAACAAACTTAAGGTAGACTTTGTGTTTCTCCTGAAACTAAGACTCTAAAAACATAGGCCATCAAAGACTCTAAAAAGTCTGAATAGACCCAGAGGAGGAAGAAAAATAAAACAGATGCACCTTATTCTTGTACTACGACATGTTACCTGCTCTTCTCCATCAGCATTATAACTTCCAAGTCCAAGTATTCTCACCTCTTGTCATCCCCTCTTGTCATCATCATCTTGCTGAGCATCCCTGACCACGTAAACATAGATGTTTATCTCTCTCTCCTATCAGGTTGTAGGAAGATTGATTGGATTAAATGAGACAGATTCATGAAATAAGCCTAATTTTTCTGCATGCCTCAAAAATAAAAATAAAAAGAAATCTAAAGATAATATAAACACAGCTTACAAATATTGTAATACTAGAGACCTGGTGCACGAATTTGTGCATGGGTTGGGTCCATTCATCTTGCCACGATCAGACCCTGTGGGCAATTGGCAGGCGGGCCCAGCCCCCACTTGGGGAGCAATCAGGGGCGGGGTCAGCTGGAGAGAGGGACCTCCAGCTGTTGGCCCTCCAGCACCCTGGTCGAACTCCAGATTGAGGGGACAATTTGCATATTAGCTTTTTATTATATAGGGTTAGATACATCAAAATCATATTAGTTTTCCATTGAACCAACTGTGATAACATCTGGTCTGTTTTTAAAACCATCCCTTGTGATTCAAAACTCATACTGACCCACCAAGATTTTTATTCTTTTGTTTTATTTTACCCCTGTCCTCCACTCCCATCCCCTTCTTTCTCCTCGTCCTCTCTCTTTTTGTATTATTACTGACCCACAAAAACATCTATGTAAGACCACTACTCTTAAGAGTATAGCTGAATGATTTGACATAAGTAAACATATGTAGCCATCACTCAGATTAAAATATATTCCCAGTTCACCAACTAGCACCATTTTTAGAATGAGCAAGAAAGTGTTCATAATTGAGAGGAGGGTCAGGACACTATGTAAAGTCTTTCTGATCACTGAATCTTCCCTGCATGAAGGAGGAGGAGCTAAGCACTCTAAACTCAACATGTGTTATCAATGAATGTCATGATGTCCTCCTGAGACATACATGAAGGCTGAAAGAGGAACAGCCTGTCCAGTGTATGAAGACCTGCTACGAATCAGGATTTGTGAGACTTTTCATGTTTCTCTCCAAACCTCTGGATCCCCAAACCGTGCATCTAACTCTATTATAGCGCATGTCACGTTATGCAGGACATCCCCCTTTATACTTGTGTGAACATTTAGAAATAAGCATCTTGAGCTCAGGCCCATGTCTAATCACTATATGCCAGTACCTGGAACAGAGCTTAGCACATATTAGATTTTAAGAAAATTGCAGGGAAATGTCTGGATCTCTGAAAGAGAAAATGAAGGAACTAAAGAAAGTAAGGGGGGTAGTGGGAAGAAAAGGAAGACAAATGTAACAACTATAGACATGTCATATTTTTATTGTTTAAAAAATATATTTCCTTTAAAATGTGTATAAGTAGTGTGGTCAAGGAAGCAGCCTTTTTTTTTTTTTTTTTGTTTTTTTTTTCTTTTTTTTTTTTTTTTTTTTTTTTTTTTTGAAGAGTAGGTCTTAAAGAGGAGACCCATGAGCGAATAAATGAGTGAGTGAGTGAATGAAAGTGAGGAAGTATGCTGAGACCGGTTTGGCTCAGTGGATAGAGCGTCGGCTTGCAGAGTGGAAGGTCCCAGGTTCGATTTTGGTTGGGGGGCATGTGCCTTGTTTGTGGGCACATCTCCACTGTGGGGCGTGCGGGAGGCGGCTGATCGATGTCTCTCTCTCATCGATGTGTCTGACTTTCTGTCTCTCTCCCTTCCTCTCTAAAAAATCAATGAAATATATTTAAAAAAAGAAAATGAGGAAGTAAAGGAGAATATTTGGTAATATAAACCTTACCCACTTGCTTTATCTCCACCATCACCTCTACCTTCAGTCTTTATTACTTCTCCAAAAACAATGCTGGTTCGCTAAGTGGGCCTAAATTCTAGGCTGCAATTTCACTTTCTGAATACCCCAAAAGATCACCTGAAAAAAAAGATTCTTAAAAGAATTACTCATGCAAAGAGGTCCCATAGCTATAAGTAGTAATTAAATAATTAAGCTTCAAAGAAACGGATAATGGGCAAAGTTACCCTCACTTCATAATGTAGTGATTTCTCCTGGAAGCATCATGGGTACGGCCCAGGATCTTGGTGATGAAAAATATTCTGGTCTCCAGACCTGCTTTAAGCTTCTGCTAAATGATTCAAGAGCAGCACGTTAAACTATCGGACGCAGGACAATCTGTTCAGAGTCTGTGGCCCAAACGGTGGCATATGGCATCTCACATGTCCTCACACGTCCTCTGTCTTGGTGGGGTGCTCAAAGATGGAGGCGGAGTGGAGATGTGAGAATGAAAGCTCTCCAGTTGCCTGAAACTTCGCTTTACCTCCTGTCAACACCGGGCTGAACACTTTGCATCATATTGAAAGCGAAGGACTGTCTTGTCTCAGACAAATGCTCAGCTTTCAAAACAGTCCTGGTAAGAGCTGACATGCATCTTGTAATCATGATTTTTCCTGAAGTGTAGACAACGAATGGCACTCATCAAATGCATGACCTAATGTGAATTATTACCAATTAGTGTTTATCATGAATAGTAAGTATGGGTCTCAGTCTACACACAGTGAGGAATTATTTTGACAGAGTATCAAAGGTTCTTTAAAATATGGCCAAAATCAAGGATGTTTTTAATCACATGTAAAACCTCCAGTTAAAAAATATATTACAACTTTTTCAATTATACCTCAATGGAGTTAAAAATTATATCTAATTTACAATTTTTGAAAAGTTCTAAAATTTCTCTAGCAAGGCAAAAAAGTAAAATCTCATTTTTTTAAATGTCTATATAGGCATTAAATTTGAACTTGAAAGTTTCATTGATAAAGTTATAGTGATGTTTTGGCACTACTATTTGTTTCTTTCTCTTTTTTTGTTTTTTATTTGTTTAATTATAGGAATGTAGGTCAAGTATTCTTTATGTATTACTCCAGTATGTTTTTAATCTGTTTTATTAAGTAAATTTACACACAGTGAAATGGATAGGACTTACAGATACTGACACACACACATGCACACACATGCAGGTCACTCACCTGTCTAATCACAACCTCAACCAAACTATAAGATGTTTACGTCCTCTATCTCAGAAATTTCACTTCTGCCCCTTTCAGCAAATCTTGCCCCACTGAAAGCTGAGGTATTCTTATTTTTATCAGCTTAGTTTGCTCTGCTGTTCTGAAATGCCACAAAGAGTGAACCATATACCATTTACTCTTTTTTTAAATATATCTTATTGATTTCAGAGAGAAAGGGAGAGGAGAGAGAGAGAGAAAGAGAAAGAAATATCAATGATGAAAGAGAATAATTGATTGGCTGCCTCCTGCACACCCCCTACTGGGTATTGAGCCCCAAACCCAGGCATGTGCCTTAACTGGAATTGAACCTGGGACCTTCAGTCTGCAGGTCAAACCAGCTATGGTGCTATACAGGTGTTTTAAACAATCTTCTCCAAGTTTGTCTGAACATACGTTTTCATTTCTCTTACATAAGTATCTATGATAGATATAATAACGGCTTCTTAACATATCCGCATCTAGTCCCCAGAATGGCAAGTTAATTCCATGGCAGAGGGGAAATCAGGTAGCAGATGGGATTAATGTTACTTATCAAGGGATGGTAGAGTAGAGGGAAAGTGCTGGAAGTCCAGGTGGGCCGTCATAGATGATCTCAAGTGTCCTTAAGTGGGAGAGGGAGGCAGCAGAGTCAGGTCTATTTGCATATTAGCCTTTCATTATATAGGGGAAACTAACAGTTCATTAAGCTGGAACAGAAATCTAGGTCCCAGATTTCTCCCTGCCCTATAATAAGTGTGTCAGTGTCTTTGATTTCATTGGATGATATAGAATTTGTCATTGGTGTTTTATTTGGGTTCACTTTCAAATGGGAAATCTCAAATCATATACATCCTGAATATTCCTGTTCTTCTTCATCATTTAGGATTTAAAATACACACACACACACACACACACACACACACACACACACACACACACACAAATAAAAAACACTGTGACCCATAAGGACAGTTTTTCTTCAGTGTTTCACTTATATGGTACTCATTAGTTTGAATAATCTATTCAAAGCTGCTACATTGTCCCTTGAGTTCCAATATGGGGAACTCCCATATTCTTTTATTTTAACTGTGTGCTAGATTTCAGGAACATCAAGTAGGTGTGGAAAAGGACGTTTGTTGTCTTACCTGACTTTTAAGTGCTGTAGTCCCCCCTTACCTGTGGCTTTACTTTCTGTCTTTCAGTCACTCACATTCAACAGCTCCCCGAAAATATGAAATGGAAAACTTCTCCTCATCTCATCACATAAGCATCGTGTCATCTGACATCATCCCAGAGGAAGGGTGAGTACAGTACAAGCAGATATTTTGAACCCTGGCCAGTGGCTTAGTTGGCTGAAGCATTGTCCATTACACCAAAGCGGGGTGGGTTTGATTTCCCAAAAGGGCACATACCCAGGTTGTGGGTTCTGTCCTCAGTCCTGGTGTGTACAGGAGGCAAACAATAGGTATTTCTTTCTTATTGATGTTTTCCTCTTTCCCTTCCTCTCTCAATAAAATCAATTAAAAAACATATTTAGGAGATAGCACATCCTCCTAACTTTTATTACAACGTATTGTTATAATTATTCTATTTTTAGTTACTGGTGTTAATCTCTTACTGTGCCTAATTTATAAATTAAACTTTATCATAGGTATGTACTGGTACATATAAGAAACATTGTGGTATATATAGGGTTCAGTACTACCCATGGTTTCAGGCAAACACTGGGGAGGTCTTAGAACATATCTCTGGTGGGTAAAGAGGGACTACATGTGGAGTCAACATACATGTCAAAAGCTTTAGTTACTTTCCTCACACAAAGTAGGAGCACTATTGTAGTACAAACCCGAGGAGCAGAGTGAGGAGAAAGAAAAACTAGTACTGCTGACTAATCTAGTATCCCTTAAACTGAATCGTTGTAGGCTCTTTACCTCTATCGGTCCTTGTCATATCTTTGTCCAGTCAAAATCCATTTGGATTCTCAGAGTACCCAATCCATACACAGGTAACTGGGATGTTGAGTGTACACATAGGTAGTAAGTGGCAAAATGAGGATTAGGTCCAGGTACTTCTGAATCCAGAGCGTATGCTCTTAGGCAGTTTGCTATGTAAATTTCTATATGGAGAATCTAGTAGAACTAGTACCCCTTATACAGTCATAAAACGTGACATAATTGTTTCAAGTGTATGTGTATGCATGTGGTCTGTGTATGGGACACATGCACGTTTGTATGTGCATGCCCAAGTGTGGTATAGGACTAAGGAAAGCTCAAAGGAAGGTCTTATGTTTACATGCCTACTAGTTTTTATTTTTTGAAATACATGGTATTGAGATAATATAAATATAACTCTTTATACATCCAGGTGAACTAGTATCTAATATACACAAAGACTATTTGTTGAAAAACAAACAGCAGTTTGATATATAGATAGATTAGATATAGATATAGATATAGATATAGATATAGATATAGATATAGATATAGATATAGATATAGATATAGATATAGATATAGATATAGATATATAGATATAGATATATAGATATATATGTGACCTGTTGGGATACAGACTAATAATTTCATTTACAAGCAAACAAAACCCATGGAGCCATGTAGCTTTCTTCTGCCTCTGCAGATCCACTCCCCACTTTGTTTCCAATCATCTCAGTGCTCCCCTCTGCTCACGGCACCCACCCTGGGATGGGCAGCTGTGGAGTTTTCCAGGGGTACTGCTTTACACCTCAACTTCCCCTTGACTTTGGCCAACTGGGAGCCATGATAGAAGATAGAGGGAGAGGGGAGGGAATACAGTGAAATAGTACTTCCTCTCTAAAGAATCAGCTCTGAATGAAAGGACACCTTTCAAGGTTACCCTAAATATAGGTCATTCTCTTTTCAGGTTCCCTTAGCACCTATTCAGTTATCTCTTTGTACCCAGGGATGGTTAAAACCTTAGGGCCATGCACTATTTTTTAGGGGTATAACTTAACACTTTCTACATATGTTCCTTGGTGTCTTCATCAAGATGTTTTAACACTTTATCTATATTAGTATTCCACTTGCTTCTTGCCAGGATGCTAGTGTACATATACGGTGGAACATCGTTTTCAAATATGGAACAATTCACTTCTCAACCAGACAATGCTTTCATGCTGATACCTGTACGATCAGTCACACATCTCTCAGGCCACAAACAAAGGAGAGGGTGTGCAAATGGGGGTCAGTGTACACTGTTAAAAATATCAGGATATTGTGTGGTGAATGTTCACCTGTTTTGTCTAGTGTTTTTATTTTTTTGCTTCAGTTACTGTGTAAATTTTAAGTTGTTATATTTTCATTGTTTTACTAAACATTTCCTTTCCTTTTGGTTAAATTTTCATTTACATCGCATGCCCTTTTTGTTTTCAAAGTGCTTATTTATAAATTGACGGTACAATAGACATGTATATAAAAAAGGTTAAAACAGGGAATCATTTGGAGATCTGGAATGGATTAATTCCATTTACATTATTTCAAATGGGAAAAAATGATTCGGTTTTCCAACAGCCTTCTGGAATGAATAAAGTTCAAGAAACAGGGTTCTACTGTATGTTTTATAAACCTATTATTTCCTAGTTTATAGACACTTTAAGAAATTAAGCATATTTTAAAATGCAGAGTCATTTACATGTTGTTTCAGAAGGATAGTTCACAAACTCAGATGTGGAGGAATTTAGAGAGAGGTTATATGGGTCCAGTCCTCGCATTAAACACCAGAAAAGGTGCTTCCCTCTCCCCACAGATCATAATGTAAGACAGTGACCTACATACAGCCATAATGGTGATCTTGGGAATTTTATAAAGCTGATCCTTTTCAGACTCTAACTTGCTCCTGTTCATTGCACATACTTGTACCATTCATAATTACATACTTCCGTCCACAAAATTATATTGTTGAATATAAGGCACTTTTTTTTTCCCCGAGAAAACACGCTGCATTCTTTTTTACATCACGTGGCTCTTTGGGGTTTCCAAACACAGCGATCCGGTGTAAAGTAGAAATAAATAGCTTCGCTTAAAATGTCATTTTCAAAATGACTGTACTTTTGTTCCACGGTGGAAGGAATTT
>PVJN01024189.1:0-25635 GCA_004026805.1 Lasiurus borealis | reverse complement strand
CTGGGGACTCCTTGACACATTGGGGATCCCCCTGCCCGCGTTCCCTGCGGCTTCAGGGGCGCCCATGGGGTTGAATGGCTGCGAGGTGGTGCCTGCAGGCCCTGCCCGGGGCTCCCGCCGCCGCCTCCCGCTCCCATTTTGCCCCTGTGGGTCTTAGTCCTCGCCCACCCTGTCTCCTACCTCCGTAAGCTGCCTGTGCTCAGGGTCCAGGGAAGGTGGTTTTCCCACCCTGCGTGAGGCCTGGCGTGTGAGGGGTGATCGCCGGGGCTTGTGTGCCCCCGGGGGGAGTGGGTGTGGGAGGTGTGGTTATCTCCTCTCCTGACCGGGGTGGCCTGGGGGCTTCCCTAGCTCGTACCTGACACCTCATCACCTCCACACTGGCCAAGCACCTGGGAGGTTCGAGGCCCTGCGCTGGGTCCCAGGGGCACCCAGAGCTTCAGTGTGGTTAAAAGGAAGGTGATGGTGCGCAGTGTCGGGGGGTGGGTGCCCTTGATGGCGCTGTGCCGTGGCATGTGTGCACGGTCAGGGGTCCTGTTCCCAGAGGTGGCGGGCAGCTGAGGCTGGAGCTGCAAACCTGCCATCTGCGGAGCGCATCCCCCACTGCACAGCTGAGCTTTATTATTCCCTGAGTGCACAGCGGCTGATCCTGGGAAGTTCTCTTCCCACGCCGGGGCTCCTGCCCGGGGCAGAAGTTTGTGCGTTTAGAGAGGACAGATTTGCATCTCCTTCTCCACCAGCCTCTAGATCTGGGGCATCACTTCCTCCCGTTAGGAGCACGGCTACCCAGGCGCGTTAGCAGCGCCTGCGGTTTTTGTCACCGCTGGCAATTACAGTATTTTCACTCTTCATCCGGCGGGGATTTCTCTGCGTATTTACGCTCATCACCGCCTCGGGATAAGAGTAGTTCTTGTTATATAAGGCCTTAAAACTGGAGAGTTACTGTAGTCCAGTAAGCTTTTTGAGTGTCTTGGTGACTATTTCAGTGCATTAGGTTCCACGTGTGAACCTGTCTCCTGTGCTGCGTTTTTAAATGTTATTGTGAGAAGAGACTCGGAGGCTTCACCAGACAGCGAGAGCGGACCCTGCCCCGTGGGGTACAGCCTGGAAACGGGGTGCCGGGCAAGCCTTCTGTGAGGAGGCAGCTCTGCCTGGAACTTGATTGTGTAGGGCTTTCTTTGTCTTTGAAAGTAATTGTAATGAGGGAGCAGAGTTTTAATTCCGAATGTCAAGTTGGTCGGCTTGGCTGACTGGGAGAGGGTGGGGGCAGGAGAAAGAAGCCATTCTTCTGGCGCCTGGACTTAAAAGCCTTCTTTTGCATTTGTATGGGAGGATGTTCTGGGAGTATCAGATACCTGATACTTCAGCTGGTGTGCCCGGGGCAGCCTGCAGGGGAGCGGCTGGAGGAGGCTGTGCTGAGCCCTTTATCTGTCTTGGAAGGGTTAGGGCCTACTTCCCCCTTGCTCTCCGGAGTGGGCCGGCAGTGGCATGGCTGGTGAGGACCCTGGTACAGTATGGGATAGGTGCTCGGTACACGAAGATCCTGCTACTTGGGAGAGCGATGCGGCTGCCAAGTGATAGCCACCATCCAGGGACCATAATTTAGCTTCCTTCCTGCCATGTCATTCTCAGTCCTCAGGTCTGGTGTGAAGCTTCCCTTTGGTTACAGAAAACTGGAGGAGAGCCAAGCAATACGTAGAGAGATGGAGTTACATTTATTACGCGAGGATCCAGAGGAAAATGTCTCAAATTCTGGGCCCCAACATGGAGGAATTTCCCCTATTTATATGTTTTTATTTGCTTTGTCTCCCAAATATGGGGTGTTTCCAGCTCCTTTTGCAAGTTTTTAAAGAGCCCCTAAGTGCTGGGGCTTTGAGACCTCAACCAAAGGCCTGGCCTGGTGCCAGCACTGATAATTTTGTCTGGGGAAGGTTTAATGGCCTCTCTGAAGTGGAAGTAGTCTCATTTTCCTTATTATTTAAGCAAGCAAACATTTACAGAAGCCAGTAGCAAGGTCAAAGTTTGAAGCAGCAGTTTTTACATAAGATGATGCTTCAAAAGATTCCTCTTGAGGGAAATGGGCCCAGTCACTAGTGCAGCGGCCACAGCACCCAGACCAAGGTCTAAGGGACAGGATGAGGCCCTGACTGAGCCTAGAAGGTAGGGTGCGTGGGGCAAAGCCAGAGGAGGGGCTTGGAGGGGCCGGCGGAGGTCACTGTGGGTGGGGATAGGGGTCACTGCGAGTGTGTCTGATGCCTGAGGATGGGTCTTTCTGGGAGAAAGTTTGAGAGCCAAATGTGTGTCTACTCTGGGTTGCCCTTTGTTGTCTGGTTTAGGGGAACTTTACCGCAGCAGGAATCCGACTCCTTCCTTTCTTCTTCCTTCCCTCCACACTCCTGGGGCGTTCCACAGACACAATGAGGGCCCACTAGGAGCAGCCTTTGCCATTTGCCAGCCAGACGGACATTGTGCCTTTCAGGGCGCTTCCAACCCTGTGTGGGCAGCACAGGCATTGATCAGTCATCTCCCGGGGGTCGTTGTTGGTTTTTCGTTAATCCTAACCCCAGGATATTTTTCCCATCGATTTTTTTAAGAATATATTTTATTGATTTTTCACAGAGAGGAAGGGAGAGGGATAGAGAGTTAGAAACATTGATGAGAGACATCGATCAGCCGCCTCCTGCATGCCCCCCACTGGAGATATGCCCGAAACCAATGTACGTGCCCTTGACAGGAATCGAACCTGGGACCCTTCAGTCCGCAGGCCAACGCTCTATCCACTGAGCCAACCCGGTTTGGGCCCCATCGATTTTTTGAGAGAGGGTGGAAGGGAGAAAAAAACCTCCATGTGAGAGACACATCAGTTGATTGCCTCCTATACACACCAACTGGGGCTGGGGATCGAACCTGCATCTCTTCAGTGTGCGGCAGGCCCATACTCTTACCACTAAGAACTGGCCAGAGCCAAATGGATCCTGCTTAGCAGTGGGAGGGGCCTTCTGGAAGCCCCAAAAAGTGCTGTTTCCCTGAGTCGGGCGGGCGAGTTCCCTGGAAACGGCTGGCATTGCTGTAACCAGACTGCGCAATGTGAGGAGTTCTTGATGTGCCAGCCTCGGCCTCCGTCTTAATCCACTAAATCTGGGAAGGCCACGCCATTTTAATCTGTCAAATCTAAAAAGACCACTCCGCAGTGGGCGAGGCTAGTTGGGAGACCTGCCACTGCTGTTCACAATGTTTCCCCTGTCCCCGCAGCTCCATCCTGAAAGTTCTGTATGGTTTACTTTTAAAGCTCTTCGTCTTTTTATTCCATCTGCCGGACATTTGGCTTCATGTTCGTACGTAACAGCAGATGCTGAGGTCTGCTGTGTGTTTTTAAGCAGCTCTTCCTACCCAGCATGGTAGTGGAAAGAACCGGGGTGGCGGAGCTGCCTCTGTGAGGACCCCCTCCCCCTGGTATCAGTGGGGGTGCTGGTTTCCACCCGGATGCAGTTTAGTGTGCCAGGGGCCAAGTAAATGCAGTGTTGGTCACTCTGCCACTACTGGTCACTGTCCCCTTGTTCTGAAGCCCTGGGAGCGCCTATCACTGTGACGCTGACAGTGCCAACCCGAGGGAGGCTTCCAAGATGAACCCCCTTTCCCATGTGGCCCCACTTCCCAGTTCCTGGGGGGGAATATGTGCTCCCCGAAGGTGGTGAGCCAGCTGGTGGCCTAGCCTGGAGTTCTGTTGTCTGCCCTGGCTGGCCTGCTTCCCTGATCCCTCCTTGTCCCGTCTGTCCCCACCCCCACCCCGCCTCGTGGAAGTTAACTCATTCCACTCACAGTTCTGGCTGCTATGGGTCTGCCCCTTCGCTGACACGTTCTCTCTGCCTTGCTCTTTGCCTGGGACTAGCGCCTTGTCATTCTAACTAGAGAGGCTCTTCCCGGGCTCCTTGGTGCACACAGGCCTCCTGAGTCTGGCCTGACTCCTGGGCAGACCCTGCAGGGTCAGGACACGGGACAGGCATCTTGTGCTGCGTTTACTGTGCTCAGAGGTAAAGCGTGTCCCTGGAATGCAGTGGCGTGTGGTCACAAAGGTACATGGCACAGCCCTGTCCAGAAATGGCACCATTCCCACAGGGTCCCATGTCCTAAGCGCAGGCTCAGTGGGCAGCTCTCAGCTGTGGGGGAAGAGTCTGCAGAGACGAGTGGAATGTGCTGCTGTTTCTCATGCGCTTGCAGCTTCCCCAGCCGTGTGGGGACAGGGCCAGGCTGCCCTGGTTCACAGATAAGAAAGCAAGGGCTGATAGGCTCCCTTGCTGAGGGTTGGGCTTGAGGCTGCGTTGGAGGTCAGCTAACTGTCCTTTTACCTCCCTCCTGTTCTCCTTCCAGTCGCCCATGTTTGACGGTAAAGTCCCACACTGGTACCACTTCTCCTGCTTCTGGAAGGTCGGCCACTCCATCTGGCAGCCTGACGTCGAGGTGGACGGGTTCTCGGAGCTCCGCTGGGACGACCAGCAGAAAGTGAAGAAGACGGCCGAGGCTGGAGGCTTGGCAGGTCCAAACACACCCACTCAGGGGATGGGGGGTGGGGGGGGATGGGGGGCGGCCTGACCTCCAAACCTGGAGCTTCCAGGGGACCTTTCCCGAGGGCACAGGAACATTCTTCAGTTCCACCCTCCAATTCTCACATGCCACTCAGCTGCACCTGCAGACATGGCTTTGTCCTGCTGCAGGACATTTTTTCCCGACACTTGAAACGTGGTCTTTTCACATTGTTGTTTTAGTAGACTTTAGTTTTTAGAGCAGCTTCGGTTCATAGCAAAATTAAACAGAAAATGTAGATTTCCCCGATTCCTCCCGACCCACAGGAGCCTGGCCTCCCCATCTTCCGCACCCTCCACTGGAGGCGTTGATATGTCTTCACCCAAGTCCATAATGTACAGTCGCGCTCACTCGTGTATGTTTTGTGGACCAGTGTATGAGGGCATGTATTTGTCATTACAGCAGAGTACTTCTCACTGCTAAAACCCTCTGCACTTCATCTGTTCATCTTTCCTCCTCCCCAACCTCTGGCCAACACTGATTTTTATGCTGTTGCCATAGTTCTGCATTGTTCTGGTGGTCATCCAGTTGGAATCACACAGGGAGCCTTTCCAGATCGGCTCACTTCACATCGATATGCATTCAAGGTTCCTGCATGCCTTTCCCGTTTTTTGTTTTTTTTTTAATCCTCACCCAAGTATATGTTTAGAGAGAGGAAGAGAGAGAGGTGCACAGGACAACACTCACCTAGTGGACTCATTCTGGCCGGTCTCTTTGGTTTGATAGCTCTTTTTTTTTTTCTTTTTTTCTTTTTTTTTCTTAGCTCATTTCTTTTCCTTTTTTTTTTTTTTTAATTAATGTATAACTGTACATATCTTCCCATTACCCCTCTCCCCCGCCCCACTCTCATACATGCCCTCACCTTCCAGTGTCTTTCGTCCGTCAGTTATGCTTATTTGTATGCATACAAGTCCTCGGTTGATCTCTTATCTACCCCACCTCTCCCTAACCTTCCTGCTGTAATTTGACAGTCTGTTTAATGCTTTATTGGCTCTGTATCCTTTTGTGCATCAATTTATGATGTTCTTTATTATCCACAAATGAGTGAGATCATGTGGTATTTTTCTTTCATTGACTGGCTTATTTCACTTAGCATGATGCTCTCCAGTTCCATCCAGGTTGCAGCAAATGGTAAGAATTCCTTTTTTTCGCCGAGACCGGTTTGGCTCAGTGAATAGAGAGTGTCGGCCTACGGACTTAAAGGTCCCAGGTTCGATTCCTGTCAGGGGCATGTGCCTTGCTTGTGGGCACATCTCCAGTGGAGGGCGTGCAGGAGGCGGCTGATCGGTGTCTCTCTCTCATCGATGTTTCTGACTTTCTATCCCTCTCCCTTCCTTTCTGTGAAAAATCAATAAAAATATATTTAAAAAGAAAAATTCCTTTTTTTCTTTAATGGCAGCATAGTATTCCATTGTGTAGATATACCATAGCTTATTGATCTAGTGATCTGCTGACTGGTACCTAGGCTGTTTCCAAATCTTAGTTATTGTAAATTGTGCTGCTTATGAACAATTACATATATCCTTTCTGATGGGTGTTCTAGTTTCTTAGGATATATTCCTAGGAGTGGGATTACTGGGTCAAATGGAAGTTCCATTTTTAGTTTTTTGAGGAAACTCCATGCTGTTCTCCACAGTGGCTGCACCAGTCTGCATTCCCACCAGCAGTGCATGAGGGTTCCTTTTCTCTCTGCATCCTCACCAATACTTGATATTTATTGATTTGTTGATGATAGCCATTCTGACAGGTGTGAGATGGTATAGCATTGCATTTTGATTTGCATCTCTGGGATAATTAGTGACTTTGAGCATGTTTTCAGGTGTCTCTTAGCCTTCCTTCGGTCTCTTTTCGAAAATATTCGATTTAGGTCTTGTCCATTTTTTTTTTATGGGATCATTTATCTTACTTTTATTAAGTTGTATAAGTTGCCTATAGTTGTTGAAGATTAAACCTTTATCAGTGATAACATTTGCAAATATGTTCTATACAGTGGGCTTTCTTTTTATTTTTTATAATTATATTTTATTGATTTTTTGCAGAGAGGAAGGGAGAGGGACAGAGAGTCAGAAACATTGATGAGAGAGAAACATCAATCAGCTGCCCCCTGTACACCTCCCACTGAGGAGGTGCCTGCAACCAAGGCCACATGCCCCCGACTGGAATCAAACCTGGGACCCTTCAGTCCGCAGGCATGCTCTCTATCCACTGAGCCAAACTAGTTAGAGCCAGTGGGCTTTTTTGTTATTTTGTTGATGGTTTCTTTTGCTGTGAAAAAACTGTTTATTTTCATGTAGTCCCATTTGTTTATTTTCTCTTTAGCTTCCATTGCCCTAGGAGCAGTATCAGTGAAGAAGTTAATTCTGCATATGTCTGAGATTGTGCTGCCTGTGGATTCCTTTAGTATTTTTATGATTGCCTGTCTTATGTTTAAGTCCTGTATCCATTTTGAGTTTGAGTTTGTTTTTGTGTCTGGTATAAGCTGGTAGTTTAGCTTCACTTTTTTTGCATGTATCTGTCCAATTTTCCCAATACCATTTATTAAAAAGACTGTCTTTTTTTTTTTTTAATTAAATCTTCATTATTCAGATTATTACATATGTTTCTCTTTTTTCTCCTCCACCCAACTCCCACCCTTGCCTCTGCCCTTACCTCCCTCCCATTGACCTCATCCATAGGTGTATGATTTTTGTCCAGTCTCTCCCTGTATACCCTTTACCCTTTTCCCCCTGAGAATTATCAGTCCACTCCCTTTCTGTGCTCCTGATTCTATTATATTCACCAGTTTATTCTGTTGATCAAATTTTTAATTCACTTAATTTTTAGATTCACTTGTTGATAGTTATGTAGTTGTTCATAATTTTTTGTCTTTTACCTCTTTCTTCTTCCTCTTCTAAAAGAGTACCTTTCAGCATTTCATATAATACTGGTTTGGAGTTGATAAACTCCTTTAGCTTTTTCTTCTCTGTGAAGCTCTGTATCTGCCCTTCAATTCTGAATGATAGCTTTGCTGGATAGAGTATTCTTGGTTGTAGGTTCTTGCTATTCATCACGTTGAATATTTCTTGCCAGTCCCATCTGGCCTGCATCATTTCTGTTGAGAAATCAGCTGACAGTCGTATGGGTGCTCTCTTGTAGGTAATGAACTGTTTTTCTCTTGCTGCTTTCAATATTCTCTCGTTGTCTTTTGCTCTTGGTATTTTAATTATGATGTGTCTTGGTGTAGTCCTCTTTGGATTCCTTTTATATGGGGTTCTGTGTGCTTCCTGGACTTGTAAGTCTATTTCTTTTACCAGATGTGGGAAGTTTTCAGTCATTATTTTTTGAAATAGGTTTTCAGTATCTTGCTCTCTCTTCTTCTGGCACCCCCACAATTCTGATGTTGGTACACTTGAAGCTGTCCCAGAGGCTCGATTCTTTTCTCTTCTTGCTTTTCCAGTTGAGTGTTTTCTGATTCTTTATATTTCAAATTTTTGACTTGATTCTTGCCTTTCTCTAGTCTGCTGTTAGGACTCTGTATAATATTTTTTATTTCAGTGAGCATATGTTTAATTTCTAGTTGGTCCTTTCTCATCTCTAGTTGGTTCTTTTTCATCTCCTCTTGGGTCTCGCTAACTTTATCCAACTTTTCTAGGATATTCTTGAAAAATGTTATAAGCGTGGTTTTGAACTCTATATCCAGTTGTTTCTTTTCCTCCATTTCTTTTGTTTGTGATCCATTCCCTTGTGAGAACTTCTGTCTTGGATTCAGCCTTAGGATACCAGACTTAAAACACTGCAAAAGCCTGTCTGTTGAGCTTGGGGTGGGTGGAGTCTCAGGGCTTAAGGGACCGCCTTGCCTTTCAGTCGGCCCCACCCTCCACGGCCCCTGAGTCTCATGTGACTGGGTAATCGCTGGAGCGATCCTTGTATGTGCGCTTGCAGCCAGTGCCTCTAGACCGCTGCCTTTTCTGCTCCCCTGTGCTCCGGGACCACACGAGTCTGGGTCCCCAGGGTTTCACCCGAAACTGGGGCTTTGTGGACTCAGAAGTGGCGCAGTTGCGAGGGTCTGTCTCCCGCCCGCTCTCAAAAGCCAGTGGCACAATCAGCAGTCTGTCCTCTGTGCGCAGTGCTATGCACACCACCAGACCTCTAATCTTTTGCGACTTCTAAATTTCCGTGCACCTCTCCCTTTTCACAGTCCAAACTCCCCCCATATGAGTTTCGGCTGGATCTGGGATTTAGTGTCGTTAGATAAGGGGTTCAATGCTGTTGGGAGTCTACCGCCAGAGAAAGCCAGCCAGGTACTGCAACACCTGCTCTCTCCACACGCACATCTCTGTACCTCAGCTTTTTGCAGCTGAGGTCTCTGTGAGCCCCTCTCTTTCCCTCTAGTTGTAGAATTTCCACTCAGCCAGATTTCCTGTGGTTCTGGATGATGTCCTTTCTGTCTTTTAGTTGTAATTTTGAAATTGTTGTGTGAGGCAGCAGTGTAGGTGTTTACCTATGCCGCCATCTTGGATTCTCTTGCTGAAGAGACTGTCTTGACTCCATTGTATGTTCATGCCTCCTTTGTCAAATATTAGTTGAGCATAGTGGTTTGGGTGGATATCTGGATTCTCTCTCTATTCCATTGGTCTATATGTCTGTTCTTGTGCCAGTACCAGGCTGTTTTGAGAACAGTGGCTTTGTGATACAGCTTGAAATCTGGTATTGATTTCCCACCTACTTTATCCTTCTTTCTCAGGATTGCTGCAGCTATTCAGGATCTTTTTTTAATTCCAGATGAATTTTTGGAGAGTTCTTTCTAGATTGCTTTGGATAGTATACATTTTAGTGAGGATTTCTCCCAGTCCATGAGAATGGTATGTTCTTGATCTGTTTACATCTTCCTCTATCTCTAGTGTTCTGCATGTAGGTCTTTTACCTCCTTAGTTAAGATTATTCCTAGGTATCTTAATTTTCTTGGTGTGATGGTAAATGGAATTGCTTTTTTAGTCTCTCTTTCTGTAAGTTCTCTATTGGTGTATAGAAATGCCATAGATTTCTTGGAGTTAATTTTGTGTGCTACTACATTGCCAAATTCATTTATTAAGTCTATTAGATTTTGATGAAGTCTTTCATGTTTTTTTGTTGTTGTTTTTTAAATATATTTTCTTGATATTTTTATTTTTTTTACAGAGAGAAAGGGAAAGGAATAGAGAGTTAGAAACATCGATGAGAGAGAAACATCGGTCAGCTGCCTCCTGCACACCTCCTACTGGGAATATGCCAGTAACCAAGTTACATGCCCTTGACCAGAATCAAACCTGGGACCCTTCATTCCACAGGTCGACGCTCTAGTCACTGGCTCTTTCAGGTTTTTTAGGAAAATATCATGTCATCTGCAAATAAGAACAGCTTTACTTCTTCTTTTCTAGTTTGGGTGCCTTTTATTTCTTCTACTTATCTAATTGCAGTGGCTAATACTTCCCGTACTGTGTATGTCTAACAGGATTGGTGAGAGTGGGCAATCCTGTCTTGTTCCTGTTTTTAGGGGAAATGGTTTTAGTTTTTGCCCATTGAGGATGATGTTAGCTGTGGGTTTATCATATATGGCTTATATGATGTTGAGGTATAATCCTTCTATTCCCACCTTGTTGAGAGTTTTTATCAAGAAAGGGTGTTGGATTTTGTCAAATGCTTTTTCTGCAACAATTAATATGACTGATTTTTATCTGTCAATTTGTTTATGTGATGTATCACATTTATTGATTGCAGATATTATAGCATCCTTGCATTCCTTGGACAAATCCTACTTAGTCGTGGTATATGATCTTTGTGATGTACTGCTGAATTTGATTTGCTGAAATTTTGTTGAGGATTTTGGCATCTATGTTCATGAGGGATATTGGCCTTTAATTCTCTTTCATTGTGTGGTCTTTATATGGTTTTGGTATTAGGGTGATGCTGATTTCAGAGAAGGAACTTGGAAGTGTTCCTTCTTGAATTTTTTTGGGATAGTCTGAGGAAGACAGGTTTTAATTCTTCCTTGAATATTTGGTAAAAGTCCCCTTTGAAGCTGACTGGCCCTGGACATTTGTTTGCTGGAAGATTATTCATGACTGCTTCAATTTCTTCCATAGTTATTGGCCTATTGAGGTGTTTAGATTCTTCCTGATTGAGTTTTAGAAGGTTATATTTTTTTCTAGTAATATGTCTTTTTCCTCCAGGTTGCCCAGTTTGTTAGAATAGAGTTGTTCATGGTATTTTTTAACAATCCTTTGTATTTCGGAGGGATCTATTGTTATTTCACCTCTTTCATTTCTGATTTTGTTTATTTGGATCCTTTCTCTTTGCTTCTGGGTGAGCCTAGCTAGAGGTTCATCAATCTTGTTTATCCTTTCAAAGAACCAGCTCTTGGTTTTTCTTGATCTTTTGTATTGTTTCTTTGGTCTCTATGTTGTTTATTTCCGCTCTGATCTTTATTATTTCCTTCCATCTGCTTAGACGGCTTTTCTTGTTGCTCTCTTTCTAGCTCTTTGAGTTGTAGAGTTAGGTAATTTATTACCATTGTTTCTTGTTTTTTCTCAGTAGGCTTGTAGAGCTATGAATTTCCCTCTCAAGACTGCTTTCATTGTGTCCTATACATTTTGGATTGCTGTTTTCATTGTCATTTGTTGCCATGATGTTTTTCATTTCTTCCTCTCTCTGGTAATTCAGTCATTGTTATATTAGCATGCTGTTTAGTCTCCATGTGTTTGATTTCTTAGGACTGTTTTATTATAGTTGATTTCTAGTTTTATGGCACTGACCTGAGAAGATGCTTGATATGATTTCTATTTTCTTGAATTTGAAGAAACTTTGCCTATGACCCAACATATGGTCTATTTTGAAAATGACCCATGTGCACTTGAAAAGAATGTATATTCATTCTGTGGCTTTGGGGTGAAATGTTCTGAAGATCTCAATTAATTCCATCTGGTCTAGTGAGTCATTTAGGGTTGATATATTTCTCTGTTGATATTTTTTGTTTAGAGAATTTATCCAATGGTGATAGTGGGATATTAAAGTCTTACTATGATTGTATTGCTGTCAATCTCTTCCTTGATATCCTTCAGGAGTTTTTTTTATGTATTTGGGTGCTCCTATATTGGATGCGTATATGTTTACCAGAATTATTTCTTCTTGTTGGATTGCTCTCTTTAGTATTATGAAGTGGCCTTTCTTATCTCTTGTTATGTCCTTCACTTTGAGATCTAATTTTTCAGATACAAGTATTGCTACCCCAGCTTCTTTTTCATTTCAATTTGCATCAAAAACCTTTTTGTATATCTTCATCCTCATTCTGTGCATCTTTTTTTCTGAGGTGGGTTTCTTCTAGACAGCAGATATGTGTGTCATGTTTTTTTATCCAATCCATTACCCTATGTCTTGATTGGGGCATTTAATCCATTTACATTTAAAGTTATTATTGATAGGTACTTTGTCAGTGTTTTAATTCTTTACCCCTGTTTTGTTTTCCTTCTTGGCTTCCTATTTCTTTTCTTTTTTCTTTCTTTCTTTCTTTCTTTTTTTTTTTTTTAACAGAAGAGCCTTTAGCATTTCTTGCATTGCTGGTTTGGTGGTAATATATTCCCTTGGTCCTTTTTTGTCGGTGAAGCTCCTTATTTTACCTTCCATTTTGATTGATACAATCTGGGTACAGTCTTCTGGGATTCAGACCTTTCCTTTGCATGAGTTTGTATATTTCATTCTATTCCCTTCTGGCCTGATGAGTTGTTGTTGAGAAATCAGTCACTAGTCTGGTGGGGGTTCCTTTGTAGTTTTCTGTCTCTCTCTGGCCGCTTTTAAGATTCTTTGTCATTGGTGTTTGCCAATTTAATTACAGTGTGCCTTGGGATCGGCTTTTGGGGTTCATTTTGCTTGGGGCTCTGAGCTTCTTGGGTTTGTGTGGGTTTTTTCTTCTCTATATCAGAGAAGTTTTCTGTCATTATTTCTTCAAACAGGTTTTCTATTCCCTGCTCAGTTTCCTCTCCTGGAATCCCTATTATGCAGATGTTTTTTTGTTTCATGTTGTCCCAAAGTTCTCTTAGGCTCTCCTACTGGTTTTTTTTTTTTTTTTTTTCTAGAAGCTGCTGTACTTGGGTATTTTTCCTACCTTGTCTTCTAGCTCACTGATGCAATCCTTTGCTTCTTCTAGTCTACTTTTGATGCTTTCTCTTGAGTTCTTTACAGCAACAATGTCATTTTTCATTTCTTCTTGATTATTCTTCATTTCCTCTTGGTTCTTACTGATATTTTTGAGTTTCTTCTTTTCATCCACCTTATTACCATTTCTCTGAATTCTTTCTCTTGCAGGTTTCTTGCTTCCATTTCATTTACTTCCTTTTCTGGTGATGCCTGCTTTTCTTTCATTTGCAGGGTGTTTCTTTGTCTTTCCATGGTCTCTCCTCCGGGTAGCTGGTTATTTAGTTCTCTCTCTCCTTATCCCAGGTGAATCCGACCTTTCTATGATAGAGTGTAGAATTCCTCTGAATCTCAGTGTTTGCGCAAATTGGGGACCAGTGTTCTGGGGTTCGCACCTGTTTCATGGGTGCCACAATTGTAGATTTTCAGACTTCCGATCACAGCCACTTTCCTCTTCAAGATGGCGCAGTCTCCACATCTGAGCTGGTGGCTGTGGAAGTGAACTCAGCAGCAGTAGGGATTGCCCGGTCAGGAGAGCCCCGTCCATCAGATTCCCACCTTCTGGAGTATAGCTGTCCCATATTTCGTCAACAAACACTCCCCGTGTGACTCTCAGCTGTTCTTTCTGTCTGCTCCAAGACATAGCTTAGGACATGTCACCGTTGTTGTTTTTTTCTAGCTCATTTCTTTATAATGGTGAATAATATTGTATTTTCTAGATATCATAATTTATTCATAATGGTAACTGATTTATTTATACTGGAGGACATCTTGTTTGCTTCCAAGTTTGGGCAGTTATTAATAACTATAAACGTACGTTTTTTTTGTTGCAGGTTTTTGTATTTTTATGAGTTTGAACCTTCATATGTAGGTTTTTATGTGGATCCAAGTTTTCCACCATTTTGGTAAATACCAAGTAATGTGATGGCTAGGTTGTATGTTTAGTTTTATCTGAAGCTGCCAATCTCTTTCAGATGGCCATAGAAGTTTTTGAATTTCCATCAGTAATGAATAAGAATTTCTGCTGTTCTATATCTCTGCCAGCATTTGGTATTGTCCGGGTTTTGTATTTTGACCATTTTAATAGGTGTGTAGTAGTGTCTTGCTTTAATTTGTAGTAAGAACACTGTTCCGATATTTTCCCCATTTTTAAGTGTTTGTTTTGAGTTTTAAAAGCACTTTGTAGATTTTAAATAACTGCTTGAAAAGACATTTTCCCAGTCTGTAGCTTGTCTTGCTCATTCTCTTGACAATGTCTTTCATAGAGCAGACATTTTTAATGTTAGTGAAATTTATTTCATCAATTATTTCTTTCATTGAATGTGTCTGTTACTGTATCTAAAAAGCCACCATCATACCCAAGCTCACCTAGAGTTTCTCCTTTGTGTCAGGAGGAGTTTGTGTTTTTAAATTTTTTTTTAATTTAATAAATCTTTATTGTTAAGATTATTACAATTTTTCCTCCCCCCACCCCATAGCTTCCCTCCACCTGGTTCTCAGACACACACCCCGTACCTCCCACTCCCCGCACTATCTTCATCCATTGGTGTATTTTTGTCCAGTCTCTTTCAGCACCCCACACACCCCTTTCCCCCCGAGAATTGTCAATCCACTCCCTTTCTATACCCTGGATTCTATTATATTCACTAGTTTATTCTGTTCATCAGATTTTTTTATTCACTTGAATTTTAGACTCACTTGTTGATAGATATGTATTGGTTCATAATTTTTATCTTTACTTTTTTCTTCTTCTTTCCCTTCTTAAAGAATACCTTTCAGCATTTCATATGATACTGGTTTGGCGGTGATTAACTCCTTTAGCTTTTTCTTGTCTTTGAAGCTTTTTATCTGGCCTTCCATTCTGAATGATAGCTTTGCTGGGTAGATATTCTTGGTTATAGGTTCTTGCTATTCATCACTTTAAATATTTCTTGCCACTCCCATCTGGCCTGCATAGTTTCTGATGAGAAAACAGCTGACAATCATATGGGTGCCCCCTTAATAAATAATTAACTGTTTTTCTCTTGCTGCTTTTAATATTCTCTCCTTGTCTTTTGCTCTTGGTATTTTAATTATGATGTGTCTTGGTGTGGTTCTCTTTGGATTCCTTTTGTTTGGGGTTCTGTGCTTCCTGGACTTGTAAGTATTTCTTTTACCAGGTGGGGGAAGTTTTTAGTCATTATTTCTTCAAATAGGTATTCAGTATCTTGCTCTCTCTCTTCTTCTGGCACCTCCATCATTCTAATGTTGGTACACTTGATATTGTCCCAGAAGCTCCTTACACTTTTTTTTTTTTTTTTTTTTTTGCTTTTCCAGTGGAGTGTTTCCTGCTTCTTTGTATTTTAAATCTAACTAGATTCTTGTGGTCCTCTAGTCTGCTATTGGGTCTCTGTATAATATTTTTTATTTCAGTCAGTGTATGCTTAATTTCCAGTTGGTCCTTTCTCCTCTTGGATCTTGCTAAATTTATCTATCTTTCTAGGAAATTCTTGAAAAACCTTATAATCGTGATTTTGAACTCTATATCCAATCATTTGTTTTCCTCCATTTCTTTTGTTTGTGATCTGTTCTTTTGTCTCTGCATTTTCGCTGCTTCCCTGAGTTGGTAGAGTAGCTTAGTGTGCTAGGTGTCCTATATGGCCCAGTAGCTCTGCCTCTCCAGTTGCCTGAGGTGGACACTCTTGGTGCACCCCTGTGTGGACTTTGTAGACAGCCTTGCAGTTAAGTTGTGATTGTTGTTGGTATCACTGAGGGGATTTGACCTCCAGGCCAATTGGCTGTGAGGATCAGCTATGTCTACACCAGGAGAACTTCTGTGCTGGAGACACCCTTATGAGACAAGACTTGCAGAATTGCAAAAGCTTCTGTGCTCGGCTTGGATGGGGTGGAGTCTCAGGGCTGAGCAGACAGCCTTTGCTTTCCGTCAGCCCTGTTCTTTGAGGACCCTGGGTCTCAGTGTCTCTTGGTAATCCCTGCAGTCCTCTCTGCACGCACTCAAGTGTACGCCTCCAGACTTCTGTCTTTTGTGGCTCCCCTAAATTTTTGTGCACTCCTCCCTTTTCCCGACAGTCAAGTCTCCTCCCATATGAGTCTCACCTGGAACTGGGGTTCAGTGCAGTCGAAATTAGGGATCAGTGCAGTCTGGAATTTCCGTCTCCTTCCTTCTAGCGGAAGCCAACCAGGCACTCAGCCGACCATACTCCATGTGCTTGTCTCTATATGTCAGCCAGCTTTCCTGTGGTTCTGGATGATGTCTGTTTTTTTAGTTGTAGTTTTGAAATTGTGCGAGGCAGCAGTTTAGGTGTTCACCTATGCTGCCATCTTGGTTTTTCCTCCAGGAGGAGTTTTATGATTTTTTGTTACACATGACATCTAAACCTGTGGTCCATTCTGAGTTCATTTCTGCAGTTGGAATAAGTCTGTGTGTAACTCATTGTTTTGCATGTGGATGTCCAATTTCCCAGCACCATTGGGTGAAAAAGGGTATCTGTTTTCTATTGTATTATTGCCCTTGGCTCCTTTGAAACATCAATTTGACCGTATTTGTGTGGGTGTGTTTCTGGGCTCTTATTCTAGTCTCTATACCATTTTGTGTATTTTGCCAATACCAGGCTGTCTTGATGACTGTAGTATAGTAAGTCTCAAAGTCAGTTCTCTGACCATATTGTCTTAGCTATTCTGATTTTTGACTCTGTTGACATCTACAAACTTAACTTGCCAAGATGCCTTTAAGTTTTAAATAGGCAATTTTATTTTATTTTATAGCAGTTTTTGAAGGAGATCCTCTGAGATCACATTCTCTTTTCTCTGTCTTCCTAAACTGAACCACTTTAACCTGTTCTATGACTAAACTGTTCCTCTGCTAAACTATTTTCTTTGTCTTCCTGTGCTTTTGACAGCTGTCAGTGTATTTGTCTCCAGTTGCTTCTGATGTGCTGGGAACTCTGGTCAGAAACACAGCTCAGAATTGTGAATAAAAGTAACAGTAAATTTGTCACCAAAGGGTGTGGAGAGTGAGTGTCAGTTGTAGCAGAAGGAGAGGGAGAAGAAGGAGATTCCCATCCACCAGTTGCCTCCCACAGCGGCTTGGGGCTGGGGAGCCACCTTCTGGGGTTCAGATGATGCTCCTACGGACAGCGCCAATGGCCAGGGCTTAATGGGTGCTGTTTCCATAGTAGCATGCTTCACTTCCTTTTTGTTACATGTATATTGTCAGTGTATAGAAGTGTCTTTCTCTTGACCCTGTTTTCTGCAAATCTGCTAAATTCACTTAATCATACTGGTAGCTTTTTCGTAGATTCCTAAGGTATCCCACATATACCATCATGTTGTCTACAAATAGAGATGGCTTTCCTTGTTCTTTTCTAAACTTGTACCTTTTTTTTTCTTTTTCTTGCCCTAATGCACTTATAGAATCTCAAATACAATGTCGAGTAAGTGATGAGAGGAGACAGCTTTTCCCATTCCTGATCATAGGAAAGACACTCAGCCTTGGAACTTATTTTTATATCAGAAAAGAACCTGGCTTTTGTCCCAAATGCTTGGCTGTTTTTCCCAAGACTCTTCTGAATGATTCAGCCTTACCCATTAATGAGAAATGCCCCCCTATATTATGCTACCTTACATAGACTTGTGTCTGTACCAAGATACTCCCTTTAGTTCAGCATCTAACTATCATCAATAGAAGTACTTTCCACAGTGAGGGGGGCGCCAGAGGAAATGAAGAGAGGTGGAAGGTGAGACAGCCACCAGCTGACATTGAGCTGTTTCCCACAGCCTGAGAAAGGTTTTATTCTGTTGCCAAAAGAGAAGCTGTGTTCAGCAACCACAGTGGTCAGAAATGGCATAGAGGAAACGGACCAACCACAGTCACCCAGAACAAGTGTCCTAGCAGAACCCCAGGGACGTGGTGGGGCAGCCAGGACATGGCTGTCAGTTAAGCATTGCTGTGTTTGATTCTTCAGGCAAAGGCCAAGGCGGAGCTGGCAGTAAGACGGAGAAGACACTGGGTGACTTTGCCGCCGAGTATGCCAAGTCCAACAGGAGCACCTGCAAGGGCTGTCTGGAGAGGATAGACAAGGTGAGGGTTAGGGCTCAAACATCTGACCCGGGGTTTCTTCAAACGTCTGATGTCATTAACTTCATTAATCACCCTTTCCTGCCCATTGTCCCTGAAGAATGACAGCCGACTGGGAATGCTGCCTGGATGATTGTGGAAGCACAGGAGTGCGAGGACAGGGCTGTGCTCTACCTCATCACCCTTCCCTGATCTTATGCAGATATTCTATTTGATTGGTCTAAGGCTTTGCCTCCTTGGAGTGCTGTGCCATAAATTTAAAGATGGGCAGTGGGATTTAGAAAGAAAAATCATGACATTATTAAAAGATCTCCAAATCGCTACAAAAGGAGGGAAAAGTTTAGGTTCTGAGGGCAGTGTCAGCAGTCCTGTGCTGTTGAGTGATGCGAGCTCTGAAATGGAGTTCTGCGTAGTGTCAGCACCCCTCATGCTGTGTGGCCCGCATCTGGGGTTCACAGTCATGGAACTCTCCTAGGAATGTCAGGCCTGGAATTGTGAAGCTGGGCAGCATGGAAGGGCTTGGTTCAGCAGATGGAAGAAGGCGGGAAGGGGGCAGAAAGTCCCTGCTGGGACTGAGAGCCTGTCTCAGGCTCTGGGCCTGGAGTGTAGCAGGTCCTCAGCTCTGTCCAGTCTGCTGTACAGGAACCTCCAATTTGGGATGCAGATAACTTTATCTCTAATTCCATGCAGATAACTTTAATGGTGATGATAGAGCACAGCTGTGAAGTACACTGGGGAAATGCAGTCCCATCTTTGAGGGTCCCCTAGCCAGAGGGGAGCTGGCTTATATTTTCAGAAATCCCCGCCCCTGGTCCCTGATGGCTCCTAGTTGTTCCATTTTCATGCAAACGAGGTCTCCAAATTCCCTGATTGGTCCAAAAGGCACTGTCCTGATGGGTCAAAGTAGAGCCTCTGCAGCTCTGGTGGGGAAAGCCTCAGTCCTGGTGTTAAATACGATTCCAGGAACCCGTTATCAGCGCTGACTCAGGTGGCAGAAACGCAGTGCAGGCTCTCCCTGAAGGGCAGTTGGCGGGAGAGGCCCTTCTGTAGAAACTGCTGCTGGCGTCGGTTTTGTTTTGTTTTAATTTGAGCCTCGTTAGCCCCCAGGAGCCCTTCTTAGCAGGTGTCTTTCTCACGGTTCAGTTACCACTTCCTTGACTTTCCCAGGCAAATATATAACTAGTGGAAGTTGAGTCTTGAAAATGGGGTGCAGGGGCTTGAGGGGTAACACACACTCACTGGTGGTATAAATGTGCAAAAACCTCCCTGCAGTCCTCACATCGTCCTTGAGGTGGGCCTGAGGTGCTCACTGGCTGGAGCTCGGGCTGGCTTAGCCACTCCTGTTCTTCCTTGTCTCTCATGTGGTACCACATGTGATTTTTCCTGTAGGGCCAGGTGCGCCTATCCAAGAAGATGCTGGACCCGGAGAAGCCCCAGCTGGGCATGATTGACCGCTGGTACCACCCAGAATGCTTTGTTGAGCACAGGGAGGAGCTGGGTTTCCGGCCCGAATACAGTGCGAGCCAGCTCAAGGGCTTCAGCCTGCTTGCTTCGGAGGATAAGGAAGCCCTGGAGAAACAGCTCCCGGGAGTCAAGAGCGAAGTGTGGGTGGAGGGTTAGGGGGGTTCAGTGAGGGGCTTGGTGGAGGCCCAGAGATCCCACAGATTTCATACCAGTCCCGTGTCCTCTAGCTAACCTTGAGAAAGCCAGGGTGCAGACTGAGATGGCGACAGCTCATCCCTGCCTCTTCCCCCGTGTGGTAGTGGAGGGTGGCAGGCAAGGGCTGTAGGGTGCTCCTGGCGTCTGATCCTGTGGACCCTGCATGACCTACTTTCCTGGCCCCATGGCCACCTCCTGTGAACATGTTCATTGTGTCTGGATGTTTCTGAGAAGTGGTGCTGGGAGGATCATCATGGGTTTTTCCTGAGTTGGGAGGGGTTCCCTGGTTGAAGATTTAGAATGACATGGATTTCACGTGGTGCTACCATTAGGATGGGAGGAACCACCAGTGACTTCTGTACTGGGTTGCCCAAGGCTCTGGAGCAACCCTGAGATCGGTCCTTGGCAACAGAGTCTGTTCTGAAGGGGTTGACGTCCACCCAAACGCCCTGAGAGATGGCAGGCGGGGCCTGCAGAGAGTTGAGAGAACGTTGTTGGATGTCCGAGTTTTCGTGGCATCTATGTTCTGTGTCTCTTTCAGAAAGAGGAAAGGCGACGAGGTAGATGGACCAGACCACGTGCCCAAGAAGAAACCTAAGAAAGAGAAAGACAAGGATGCCAAGCTTGAAAAGGCTCTCAAGGTGAGTGCTGAGCGGTGTCCTTCGCCATTCTGCCTCAGTTCTTCCCTCGTTCTTCTGGGAAGAAGGTTCAAGGAGGTGTGTGTCTCACTTACCAAGACGTTTAGGAATTCCCAAGTTGATAGCTGCTGTTAAAAAGCCTGGTTTCCCCCCAGGTGGCTTTCTTCCTTCCCCCCAAAGAAACAGTCCTTATTTGAAGGAGAACTCCTTTTGGGCTCCAGATGCCAGACCAGCACCCAGGCTCAGGCAGGAGCTGAGAGTCAGGCCCCACGCACCAGCCTCACTGAGCTGGTAGATTCCTGCTTCAGGCACACAGTACATCACTGCATCCTGGGCCTGTAGGGACATGTAGGGTAGTTGGTGAGCATGCAAACTGAATAGTAAATTTAAAAATGCCAAACGTTCTTACCTTAGTCCAGGGGTGGGCAACCTGGGTCCTGGGGGGTGTTATAAAAGCCCATGAAATGATGGTCTGGCCCTGGCTAGACATTAGGGGTGAGTTAATGCAATATTTGACCAAATATAGAAGGCTAATTTTTAAGTTGATAGTTTTGTGTGGCCCACAAATTGTTACAAATATCCAAATGGCTCTGGCAGAAAAATGGTCCTAAACCCCTACCTTAGACAATTGCCTTGAAGAGATAAAGTTGTTACTGCTGTTGGTTGTTTTTGTTTTTAATGAAGCTCTTATTTAAAAGAAAAAGGAATAGAAGACAACATAGTGAAAAGAAGACTCCCATTAAATCAGTAGTCATTGACCGGAGATTCATCACTGTTGATGACACATGCACTGAAGCAAAGTACAAATTGTTAATCAGAAATGCTAGCTGTTTGGGGGTCTGGGAGAGAACATGCAGTCTCTCTTAGGAACTTGACTTCCATGAGGCATCTGCTTGGCTGTCTTACAGAAGTACTCAGTGGTGTGAAAATTAGAAACAATTTCTGATCTTGTTCCAGTTGTTTGAGAAGAAGGCCAGTCTGGTGTGGTCGCCCTTTGTAAAAGACGTTTGTTGTCCACATCTGGCTGCAGTAGAGTGCAGTTGTGCTGTTTTGCACTGAGGAAATAGGTGTTTGGACTCCCCCACCCCCATGCGCTCTCAGATTGGATAGAGCAGCCACGCCTACCTTCCTCGTACTGGATGTGGGGCTGATGATTCCGGGAGCTTCCAGGCTCCTTCCTAAGTCTCTGGACGTTTGTTTCTGAGTGATTGATTCCAGGGACCCTCGTTCCTGGACAACAGCCTTCCCCACGCCCTCCGTGGTCTCTCTCCCATCCATGGTGGTGTTGAGAGGCTGCGCTCTGGGCTTACCTTGGCATCCACAGGAATGGGACTGGGCACACACTTCCCTGCTGATGAGGCTGACATTGGAGAGCAGCTCAGTTAAGGATGAAGCTGGAGACGAGCAAAGCCAATGGGATCTCCTTGATGGTGGATTTCTCTCTTTGAAAAGAGCTGGTTGCTCAGAGGCTGGGTCTTGTCCATAGGCCCAGAACGACCTGATCTGGAACATCAAGGACGAGCTCAAGAAAGCGTGCTCGACGAATGACCTGAAAGAGCTGCTCATCTTCAACAAGCAGCAAGTGCCCTCCGGGGAATCGGCGGTGAGCTGCCTTTGTGTTCCAGGAGCCGTGGGAGGCGGCCATGACTGTCCTCTCGGCTGAGGGAGGCCCTCCGTTGAACACCTGCCGGTATTCATTGGGAGGAGTGACAGCTCATGGTTGTGTTGCATGGTCATCATCATCATGGCCCTATTTCCCAGGGGCAGGAAGGGGCGGGCTCTCCCGGGCCCTTCTGGCATCTTCTCCAACGTAGCCCTGCCTTGGCTTAGGGTTTTGGTGAGGACTGAAGGGGCCTTCTATTTCCCTTGTATATTCACGCCACACGGGCCTGAGGAGCTCTCTGCTGCCTTCTGCCCACACTGCCCCAGGCTGTGAGGTCTGGAGGGAATAGGACCACCTTGTGAGGCCAGCTTCTTCCTGCTGGCTCTGGGGAGGGAGGGCACTGTTCTTGTGCAGAAGCAGTGGGTGCTCTGGCTCTCCCTTTACTTCTAAGTCCCTGAGGGCAGTGGGAACTGCAGGAATGTGTGTGGACTTAGCAGCACAAAAATCTAAGCTCCACCTGTCAACCAGCCGGCCAGTTAGCAAGCCCTCTCTTCTGTGTTAGGTGCGTGCAATTTGTGCATTCTTCATCCCACGTGGGTAACGTCACTGAAGCCCCTCCTTGTCTTTGTCACCCTTTGTCTCTGACACGCTTCTCCACTGGCAGATCTTGGACCGCGTGGCTGACGGCATCGTGTTCGGTGCCCTCCTTCCCTGTAAAGAGTGCTCAGGCCAGCTGGTCTTCAAGAGTGACGCCTACTACTGCACCGGGGACATCACTGCCTGGACCAAGTGTATGGTTAAGACACAGACGCCCAACCGGAAGGAATGGGTGACTCCGAAGGTAAGTGGGTGCTCCTGGGGTCTGTAGACAGAAAAATATGGTCGACTCACTCGAAGCAGCCATGACAGCAGGGTGGCATTCTTCAGGCTTCTTTACATCTGGCCCATCCTCACAATTAGAATGTGAAATTATATTATTGGCTCCATGGTTTCAAAACTTCACAGATGTAGAACCAAAGCGCTTCGTACTGGAGTACAGATTTGTCCAGTTGGAGTGAAGTCCTCCTGCTGGCCATGAATGTGGGTCATTTCTGTTCCTGCTCAGCAAGTGCTTCCTCTGTGCCAGCACTATTCTAAGCACAGGGGACGGATGAAAAGTGGATCATCCTGCCTTTATGTTAGGAGAACTTTTCTTAAGAATATTTCTTTGCTTATGTGTAAAGGGGGAGCTGGTTCCAGAGTTCAATTATCTTCTCTTTTGACCTCTTTTATAATGGAACTACATGTTGAATTCTTAGGTGTAAAATCTCAATTGAAGAACCTCATTTGGAATTGTGGGAGGGGATAGGAGGGTTGATAGTGTCTTTGGGGACTTATCTGCTGGAAGGACTTCACCTGTGTCCTCAAACTCAGCTTCAGCTGGACCAGCTCCCTGAATCAGAGTTGGGACTGCCACTAACTAGGATTCAGGATTTGATCATCCAATTATCTCTCCCTGTGCATACTTCTGAGGGGTCAGCATTTGGAAGGGTAATATGTAGTAAGCACTTGGTCATTGGTACTTGAGTGTCCATTGGCACTGCTAACCCAGCATCTGGAACAGAACTCAATGGTTCCGCTGGCCTTCCTGTCCCGGCTCATTCGTTTCCTGTCTCCTCTGTCCACTACCATAATTTCTTCCCTCGCTCTCAGTCCTTTCTGTTGAGTGGTCATTCAGCAAATTTGGCATTGTTGCTTCCCACACCCTTAATATATTATAGTGATTCCTCAGTTTCTATAGAAATAATAGTATTTTCAGTTTTTCTGAATACACAGGTCTAACAGGCCCCTTTGTGGTATTTATATTCCTTCTATATTTGAGAAAATAAGTAAATAATGTGAACTACTTTGTGCTTTATATATCAAATAGAGGCCTGGTGCATGGATTTGTGCACATAAAAGTAAATTAGAAGGTGGCCATCAGGCCGAGACCGGTTTGGCTCAGTGGATAGAGCATTGGCCTGCGGACTGAAAGGTCCCAGTCAGGGGCATATACCTTGCTTGCGGGCACATCTCCAGTGTGGGGCGTGCAGGAGGCAGCTGATCGATGTCTCTCTCTCATCGATGTTTCTGACTTTCTATCCCTCTCCCTTCCTCTCTGTAAAAAGTTAAAAAAAAAAAGAAGGTGGCCATCAGGGTAGGACTCGGCAGGATTGGCAGGACGTGCCCTGGAGCTGGCCTCTCATGGTTCCTCCCTGGCCAGCAGCATCTGGGGCAGCACCGGGGCTTGAAGGGCATCTGTGGAGTGAGTGGGGTCCCTAGGGTGGGTGGGATCTCTTTGGACTGGCCTGTGGGGATTGGCTGAAACCGGCAGTCCTACATCCCCCAAGGGGCCCTGGAATGCAACAGAGCACTCTGCAAAGCTGCTGTCATTCTGCAGCTCCTGTGTTGAGTGTCTGCTCCCTGGTGGTCATTGAGTGTCATAGCTACCATTGAACAGTTGCTTAGATTGTACAATATCCTATCTAATGAAATAGTAATATGTAAATTGACCGTACTTTCACTACACCCACCAGCCACGCTCACCAGCCAATCAGAGTGAGTATGCAAATCAACCCAACTAAGATGGCTACAGCCACAGAGCGAGCAGGAGGCAGGCTTGGGTTGCTCCTGGTGATGGAGGAAGCCAAGTTTTCCGCACACCCTGGCTGGTCCAGGCTTCTGCTTAAGGCATCAAAGTTTTAATGGCTGTGCAAGCAGAAGGTTTGGCTCCACTCCAGGCTACAAAGTTTTCATTGTAGAAGATAAATCCCAGATACCAAGGCCCCCACTTGGGTTGCCAGGGGTGTGTGGCCAGCCTGCAAACCACCACAGGTCCCTCGCCCAGGCCACCCCACACCCCAAGTGAACCCTTACCCTGATCCAGGACACCCTTCAAGGCAAACCAGCTGCCACCCCCCACTCTTCCCTCCCCCCACCATGGACCAGGCCCTGTACCTAGTAAGAGTAATATGCAGATTGACCATCATTCCAACACATAAGATGACTGCCCCCATGTGGACACAAGATGGCCAGTAGTGGAGGGCAGTTGGGAGGGACCAAGCCTGCAGGGAAGGGCAGTTGGGGGTGACCAGACCCACAGGGAGGGCAGTTAGGCTCAAACAGGCTGGTAGGTGAGCAGTTAGGCATCAATCAGGCTGGCAGAGGAGTGGTTAGGGGTGATCAGGCTCGCAGGCAGAAGCGGTTAGGGGCAATCAGGAAGGCAGGCTGGTGAGAAGTTGGGAGCCAGCAGTGCAGGATTGTGAGAGGGATGTCCAACTGATCTGATCGGGCTTAAACGGGCAATTGGACATCCCTCAAGGAGTCCGAGATTGGAGAGGGAGCAGGCTGGGCTGAAGGACACCTCCCCTCCACTGCGCAGAAATTTCATGCTAAAGACCTCTAGTCTGTACTAATAAAAGAGAAACATGCAAATTAACCATCACTCAGTTACACCCACCAGCCAGTCAGGATCGAGTTGCAAATTAACCCAACAAATATGGCAGCAGTCATAGAGCTGGAGCAAGCAGGAGGCTTGGATTGCCCCCGGTGATGAAGGAAGTCAAGCTTTCCACATGCCTTGGCCTCTAATAAAGGTTATAAAGTTTCAATTATAGAAGATAAATAAATATCAGATACTTGCTTCCAGCTGACCCTGTCCTCCCTCTGCTCAAAGAGGCACTGAAAAATAAAAAAAAAGGAGGGCCTGGGAGCCATCAGCCCCTCACCCAGGCTGGGCAGGCACCCTAGCAGAGACCCTGCCCTGTGCCCCAAGGGAACCCCCACCCTGATCTGGGACGACCTTCAGGGCAAACTAGCTGGGCCCCACCCATGCACCAGGCCTCTATCTATACTAATCAATGGGTAACATGCTAATTAGATTGGGAGACCTTCCAGATGTTCTTCTGGACAAAACC